>CM029021.1:138266427-138474096 GCA_016801055.1 Panax notoginseng | reverse complement strand
CGAGTAAGGAGAAATCTTATTGGAAAGCCCCCTCTTTCCTGGAACGGCCGGTTGTCATAAATGTGATCTGTAATATTATTTGTGAATAATTAATTATTGATTCATATGATAAGGAAATATTTATTTATGTGGATATAAATGAGGGATATATTTTTGTGGTTAAAAAATGGGGTTAATGTTGAGGTATTTTTATCAGTATTTTGTCGAATGGAGGTATTAAAATCAGGGTTTTTGAGATATTTGCGGGGGTTATAATTTTTAATCCGACCGTTGGATCGTGGTAATTTTTGGATATGTTATACATATATAAGTTGAGTATATGTCCACAAATTTTGAACCCGTTAAAAATGAACGTGAATGATTTATTATGAATTTTACGAGATGACTGGTTCAGAAATTGTTGAATTTTCGGAGTTTACATTTGGTAGAAAATTCTAGAATTGGTGGGCCCCACTTGTGGTTGGTGAAAAAATGTGCTGAATTATATTTCAAATGTGGTGGGTGGGAATAGTAGCAGGTAAAGCCATCAGGTTGCAGGTCAAACCTACCAAAATTTTCCTATAAATAGAGGGCTAAGTTAGAATTGAAAATCACACCAGAAACATAAGTTTTCTTTCTTTCTCTCTCTATTATGATGTATTTTGTGAGTATTTAGATACTCTGTGAGTTTCTATTCATCAGTGCAAGTTTCCTTCAGCCTTATACCGATCAGAAGTACTGCTCTTTTGAGGTAAGGGATTGTAAGGGATAGTAAGGATTAAGGGTTGTTATGTTTTTCAGTTTCGTAATTTTTCTGAACTTCAAAAATCTGGAAAAATTTGAAATGATATTTTGATGAGTTTTATTGATTGTGTCCAAAAATGGTGATTTTTGGATGTATAGATTGAGAGTTATGAATTTTATGAGAAAAGACTATTTTAAAAGTAACCGCTTATAATTCCTTGTGGTTAACTCCAAAATTGATGAAATTTTTATTGGGAGTACATGTATATGATAGAAGTATACTCTGTAAATTTCAGAAATTTTTGGACAAAAGTATAATTTTTGATAAATGTCTAAATATTCGGCTTATTTTGGCCATATGAAAAATAGTAAATGACTTTTAAAAATTCTGAGAAAAATATATGTTCACTATGGGACTATATTATGCTAAATTCTCAGAAAAGAAATATTTTTGGAACTGATTTGGTATTTTTTCATGAAAATAGTCTAGTTATGAGTAAATGAATTAAATATGTTTTGTGAAGAAAGAAAATTAGAAAATAGGATTTTATGGCTTGAGATCCTATATGAGGTATATGCAGATTTTTGATGAGGTTTTGGTTATTGATGATGAAATTGAAAGAGTTGACATTTTATGATGATTAAATGCATTAATTAGTAAAGTGTAAACAATTAAAATAAATTGTTTATAAATTAAAGTAATGTTATTCTTTCAATATCATTATACCGAAATATTGGTATGGATTTTATTGTGGAATTTCTATCTTTTGTGTCGGGGTTACTATTCATGAGTTACTATTCACGATTTACTATTCATGAGTAACGAATATTACTTTTGAGATTAAAACTAACTATATGTTGATCATATTATTTTTATCATCATATATAACATTTTTATAACCCTGATGTTGAAATTCTCTTTCACTGGAGTGTAAAGATGGGTAGATTATTGGTATGATCATGACTAGGGTTCTCTTTGGCCTGTAGTGCAAAGTTGAATTGTGACTGGTATGATCATGACCATTGAATTTATAATTGAATATCTTAAGCTTAAGTGCAAAGGTGAATTGATCAACATGGTTAAATTATTGTTTATATAAAATTCTGAAATGATTATATATTTCTTTTGAGATATGAATATATTTGGCCTGTAGTGCAAATATGAATTGTTGATGAATATCTTTGGCATTAGTGCAAAGATGGCATGTTGATGAATATCTTTGGCCTGTAGTGCAAAGATGAACTGTTGTTAAATATCTTTGGCCGTAGTGCAAAGATGGTTTGTTGATGAATATCTTTGGCATGTAGTGCAAAGATGAACTGTTGTTGAATATCTTTGGCCCGTAGTGCAAAGATGGTTTTGTTGATGAATATCTTTGGCCCGTAGTGCAAAGATGATTTGTTAGTATGATTATAAACAGGAACTGTGATTTGGTATAACCATGATCTTTGATGTTTCAGGTAAAGACAGGTGATGAAATATTCTTCGTCCTGGGTGCGAAGAAAAATTTATAGTCACAATTATGATTATGAGTTATTCATATGATTGTGGAAAGGAACTGTTGAGTGATGTTACATGGATAAAACATTGTTGGTGGATTTTTAACATGGAGAAGATAATAGACTTTATAGTCTATTTGACTCTTCTAATGGATTGCTCGTTCCGCTGCAACTATGGTTGAAATTTTTATCATTTACCATATGTTCTAAATCTCTGATTTATTATTGATGAAGGCTATTGATAATTTAAATATCTTTAGTCATGATATTCTTTACTGAGCTAGTTGTGCTCACCCTTTTGCTTCACAAATTCCTTTCAGGTAATAAGAGTGAAGCTGGGTCGAGCGAGGGTAACGGAGAAATAAACGGTGGTCTCTAGCTGTGGATGTAATTGAGAAGCAGTATAGAAAAGTTCATTAGTAGTTATATTTGGTGAATCCAATAGGGTGAGGCGAACCTAACGTTGGAAGGGTGTTTTGTCACTATCATACAAGATGTCTAATGACATACAACCTCGTGTCATCATAAGACAGGGTTGTGCTCATCCACTTGCTGAGTATATCTATGGGCACTACCTAATAATCTTGGTGTTTGTTTGAAGTATAATTCTCAATTAGAGAGAGTAGAGATAATGATATGTCAAGAGAAGACTCACCATTGGGAAGAATATGATAGTAATCTTCTCGTTTTCTTTGGGGTCTATTGGGTCAACCAAGGATAATTCTGTGGCCATATGATATCTATCATAACCTAGACGCATGGCCTCCCATGTACGAAGGTTTTCTTGAGCACTTCCCAAAGATTCTAATTTCTAAAACAGTTTTTGACTATACCTTTATGTAAGGTGTCATTGTGAGGTGATGTCCACGGTTGGAACATGAGTCACATTTGGTATATATTTGTATCCAAACTCACAGCATATGTGTTGTTGTATTTTGCACGACAATTGTTGTAATAAAGTTGTAGTTGTTTTCTGTACCATGTATTTGGCGACTCAGAATGGGTTGGATGGAATGGACCTATTTTGGGGTCGTTACATTTGGTATCAGAGCTTAGGGATATGATCTCTGGCGGAGATCGGGGAATACAACTAGGAGGGGAGAGAGATGAGTAAATCCTTCGCTAGTGTGTCCTACCTAAGCTTATTTGTTGGTCAGTCATAATATCGGGATATTATGTGATATGTTAATTTGTTAAATTAACACTTGTTTTGAAGCTGTATTCTAGAATGTTATTTGAAATACAGGAGATGAGCAATGGAGAAATTATGATGACAGAGAAGATGGAATTGAAATGAAAGGAAGGTATTCTCAACTCTTTGAAATACCAGGTACGTAAATTTCGGGGACGAAATTTCATAAGGAGGGGAGATTGTAAGACCCCGAATTTTATGAAATAAAAGTATTCAATTTTTCTTATAATTACTATTCAGTAAATGGTTAAATTGATAAAAGTTTAAAGTTATGAGTGAAATATGATTTTTTTTCAAAATAAGCAAGTGGTTATAAAATAATCATTGTTGTCGGGGAATATTCGTTTGGTCGTGGAATATTCTTTCTGTCGGAGAATATTCGTACGACGGCTATTTGTGGGCCCCATAACAGAATAACTGTCGGGTGAAGAAAATGACAAATTTGAGTTTTTACAAATAACGGCGTAGTTGTTACCGTTAACACTGTTGGAATACCCGGTGGTTAAAATACAGTAATACGCGTTATTGCACAGTAGCACACGGTATTGCATAGTATTTTTGAAATTATTGATTCTTACGTAAGAAGGCACTACTCAATAATTGTTACAGTAATTACTGTTCAATATTTTATTTTATTGATTCAATAATTGCTACGTTGATATTTTATATTATTGTTGTTTCAATAATTGTTGCTGCACAGTATTTTCTATTATCAGATCAATAATTCATATTATTTGAATAATATAATTAGATAGCATTATTGGCAATGTCTAGAAAGTTCTGTCTAAGGAGAGGTTTGGTCATCTAATTGCGCGCCAGTAAGGAGAAATTCTTATTGGAAAGCCCCCTCTTTCCTGGGAACGGCCTGGTTGTCATAAATGTGATTCTGTAATATTATTTGTGAATAATTAATTATTGATTCATATGATAAGGAAATATTTATTTTATGTGGATATAAATGAGGGATATATTTTTGTGGTTAAAAATGAAGGAGTTAATGTTGAGGTTTTTATCCGTATTTTTGTCGGAATGAAGGTATTAAAAATCAGGGTTTTTGAGATATTTTGCGGGGGTTATAATTTTTAATCCGACCGTTGGATCGTGGTAATTTTTGGATATGTTATACATATATAAGTTGAGTATATGTCCACAAATTTTGAACCGTTAAAAATGAACGTATGATTTATTATGAATTTTACGAGATGACTGGTTCAAAATTGTTGAATTTTCGGAGTTTATCATTTTGGTGGAAAATTCTAGAATTGGTGGGCCCCACTTGTGGTTGGTGAAGAAATGTGCTGAATTATATTTCAAATGTGGTGGGTGGGAATAGTAGCAGGTAAAGCCATCAGGTTGCAGGTCAAACCTACCAAAATTTTCCTATAAATAGAGGGCTAAGTTAGAATTGAAAATCACACCAGAAACATAAGCTTTCTCTCTTTCTCTCTCTATATTATGAGTGTATTTTGTGAGTATTTAGATACTTGTGAGTTTCTATTCATCAGTGCAAGTTTCCTTCAGCCTTATACCGATCAGAAGTACTGCTCTTTTGAGGTAAGGGATTGTAAGGGATAGTAAGGGATTTTAAGGGTTGTTATGTTTTTCAGTTTCGTAATTTTTCTGAACTTCAAAAATTCTGGAAAAATTTGAAATGATATTTTGATGAGTTTTATTGATTGTGTCCAAAAATGGTGATTTTTGGATGTATAGATTGAGAGTTATGAATTTTATGAGAAAAGACTATTTTAAAAGTAACCGCTTATAATTCCTTGTGGTTAACTCCAAAATTGATGAAATTTTTATTGGGAGTACATGTATATGATAGAAGTATACTCTGTAAATTTCAGAATTTTTGGACAAAAGTATAATTTTTGATAAATGTCTAAATATTCGGCTATTTTGGCCATATGAAAAATAGTAAATGACTTTTAAAAATTCTGAGAAATATATATTTCACTATGGGACTATATTATGCTAAATCTCAGAAAAGAAATATTTTTGGAACTGATTTGGTATTTTTCATGAAAATAGTCTAGTTATGAGTAAATGAATTAAATATGTTTTGTGAAGAAAGAAAATTGGAAAATAGGATTTTATGGCTTGAGAATCCTATATGAGGTATATGCAGATTTTTTATGAGGGTTTTGGTTATTGATGATGAAATTGTAAGAGTTGGCATTTTATGATGATTAAATGCATTAATTAGTAAAGTGTAAACAATTAAAATAAATTGTTTATAAATTTAAGTAATGTTATTCTTTCAATATCATTATACCGAAACTTGGTATGAATTTTATTGTGGAATTTCTATCTTTTGTGTCGGGGTTACTATTCATGAGTTACTATTCACGATTTTCTATTCATGAATTACGAATATTCTTTTTAGATTAAAACTATATGTTGATCATATTATTTTTATCATCATATATAACATTTTTATAACCCTGATGTTGAAATTCTCTTTCACTGGAGTGTAAAGATGGATAGATTATTGGTATGATCATGACTAGGGTTCTCTTTGGCCTGTAGTGCAAAGTTGAATTGTGACTGGTATGATCATGACCATTGAATTTATATTGAATATCTTAAGCTTAAGTGCAAAGGTGAATTGATCAACATGGTTATAACTTGTGACGCCCCCAGAATAGGTATACAACACCCATTCTGAGTCGCCAAATACATGGTACAGAAAGCAAACTACAACTTCAATAATACAATTGTCGTGCAAAATACGACAACACATACTGTGAGTTTAAATACAAATATTGTCTTCTAGACAATATCCACACTCAAATAAATCCTCATTACAATTATTCAAACACTATTTTACAGAAATAGTGAGGACTGCTAATACATCTTTCTAGAACCATCACTCCATACCCCGACTAGATCCTGCTATGTTCTCACCTCCTGAGAAGAAAAATGGAACAAAAAGGAAAAGGGTGAGCTCAACTAGCCCAGTAAAGAATATTATGACTAAGATAATATACAACAAATTATCGTTAGTCTTCAACAGGGAAAAATCTGATAAAATATAATCGACAACAAGTTTTAGATCAACAACTGCAGCGGAAACAGCAAACCATTAGAAGAGTCAAGTAGAGAAAGAATTCTACTATCTTCTAAGATTTAAAAGTCCATCATCAATATTTTATCCCTGTAACATCAATTAATAATCATCTTTAACCAAATATTCATCTTTGCACTACAGGCCAAAGATATTCATTTGTATCATCAGTCGGTCATGTTCATCTCAACACCTGTTCATCTTTGCACTACAGGCCAAAGATATTCATCAATTTGCACTACAGGCCAAAGATATTAATCAAGTACATCATCTTTGCACTACAGGCCAAAGATATTCAGTAATATCATCATTTAGGACTGAGGATGATGAAAAATATCTTAAAGAGAACGAATCCAATGAGACAGAAGGACAAATAGTAGGGATTCGTATAACAGTTTATCCAAGATCAATAATACTTCATAATAATCAATTGTGAAGCAGAATTCAAAAATAAAGATCAAAACATGGATACAATCAAAGATAGTAACCATAATAGACATCTTGGACAAAAGGGAAAATTTTATTTTTCGGTGAATAGTGCCGTATTCGTGAATAGTGCCGTATACGTGAATAGTGCCGTATACGTGAATAGTAACCCCCGACACAAAAAGTTCCAAATTTGATAAAAACTCATATCAATATTTCAGCATAATGATATTGAAGAAAATAATATCATTAAGAAGAAAATAATATCCCTTACCTCAAAATATCAGTACTTCTGGTCGGAATACCGGTATAAGGCTGAAAGAAACTTGCTCTGATGAATAGAAACTCTCAAAGTATCTAAATACTCACAAAATACACTCAATAATCTAGAGAGAGAAAGAGAGAAAACTTGTTTCTGGTGTGATTTTCAATTCTAACTTAGCCCTCTATTTATAGGAAAATTTTGGTAGGTTTGACCTGCAACCTGATGGCTTTACCTGCTACTATTCCCACCCACCACATTTGAAATATAATTCAGCACATTTCTTCACCAACCACAAGTGGGGCCCACCAATTCTAGAATTTTCCACCAAAATGATAAACTCCGAAAATTCAACAATTTCTGAACCAGTCATCTTGTAAAATTCGTAATAAATCATACGTTCATTTTTAACGGTTCAAAATTTGTGGACATATACTCAACTTATATATGTATAACATATCCAAAAATTACCACGATCCAACGGTCGGATTAAAAATTATAACCCCCGCAAAATATCTCAAAAACCCTGATTTTTAATACCTCCATTCCGACAAAAATACTGATAAAAACCTCAACATTAACTCCTTCATTTTTAACCACAAAAATATATCCCTCATTTATATCCACATAAAATAAATATTTCCTTATCATATGAATCAATAATTAATTATTCACAAATAATATTACAGAATCACATTTATGACAACCAGGCCGTTCCCAGGAAAGAGGGGGCTTTCCAATAAGGATTTCTCCTTACTGGCGCGCAATTAGATGACCAAACCTCTCCTTAGACAGAACTTTCTAGACATTGCCAATAATGTTATCTAATAATATTATTCAAATAATATGAATTATTGATCTGATAATGGAAAATACTGTGCAGCAACAATTATTGAAACAACAATAATATAAAATATCAACGCAGCAATTATTGAATCAATAAAATAAAATATTGAACAATAACTACTGTAACAATTATTGAGTAGTGCCTTCTTACGTACGAATCAATAATTCAATATGTGCAATCCGTGTGCTACTGTCGCGTTATTACTGTATTTTTAACCACCGGTATTCCAACAGTATTAACGGTAACAACTACGCCGTTATTTATAAACAACTTATACTTGTCGTTTTCTTCATCCAATCGCTTTCCGTTATGGGGCCCACACAAGGCTGCGCCGTCGTACGAATATTCCCCGACAGCAAGAATATTCCACGACCAAACGAATATTCCCCGACAAAATGAATATTTTATAACCACTTGCTTATTTTGCAAAATTTGCACATTTCACCCATAACCAAAGTATTATATCAAATTAACCCCTTATTATTCACAATAATATTTAGAGAAAATTTGATTTTATTCATTAATAAGTTGGGGTCTTACAACCTCCCCTCCTTATGAAATTTCGTCCTCGAAATTGACGTACGTACCTGATGTTTCAAAAAGGTGAGGATACCTCGCTTTCATTTCTGATTCCAACTCCCAGGTCATTTCTTCAATAGCATGGTTTCTCCACAAAACCTTAACTTGTGGTATAACCTTCGTGCGTAGGACATGCTCTTTCCTATCCAAGATCTTAACAGGTACCTCCTCGTACGTTAAATCTTCAGCTATCTCGTCTGGTTCTAACTCAATAATGTGGTTCGGGTCTTTAACATATTTACGAAGCATAGATATGTGAAAAACATTATGAACACGAGACATGCTTGGAGGTAATGCGAGTCTATATGCCACATTTCCTATTCGCTCAAGAATCTCAAATGGACCAACAAATCTTGGATTGAGCTTTCCTCTCTTCCCAAATCTTGTAACTCCCTTCCATGGTGCAACACGTAACAATACATGATCCCCAATATTAAATTCCACGTCCTTCCGATGAAGATCCGCATAACTCTTTTGTCGATCCTGTGCCGTTTGTATACGTTGTCGAATCGTTTGGATCTTCTCTGTAGTAATGCGTACCAATTCTGGTCCCAACAATGTTGCTTCACCCACCTCGTCCCAGCATACTGGAGAACGACATTTTCTTCCATACAACGCCTCAAATGGAGCCATACCTATGCTCGCCTGATAACTGTTGTTGTAGGAGAATTCCACCAATGGTAGGTACTTATCCCAACTCCCTTTGAGATCTAAGACACAAAGTCTTAATAGATCTTCAAGAGTTTGAATAGTCCTCTCTGATTGTCCGTCCGTTTGAGGATGGTATGCTGAACTGAATCGTAAATCCGTGCCCATAGCTTTCTGCAAGCTAACCCAAAATCGTGAAGTGAATCTTGGGTCACGATCCGAAACTATGGATACTGGCATGCCATGCAATCTCACAATCTCGTTCACGTACATACTAGCAAGACGTTCAAGGGAATAAGTCTCACGTATCGGCAAGAAATGAGCGGACTTGGTTAATCTATCAACAATAACCCAAATCGCATCTATGCCTTGAGAAACCTTGGGAAGACCTGTAACAAAATCCATAGTAATGTGTTCCCACTTCCATTTCGGAATCTCAAGTGGTTGCAATGGACCCTTTGGTACTTGATGCTCCGCTTTTACACGTTGACAAGTTAAACATCTCGAGATAAACTCCGCGATCTCTCTTTTCATATTGCTCCACCAAAATGTATGTCGAAGATCGTGATACATTTTGGTACTCCCAGGATGGATTGCAAACGGTGTGTTGTGTGCCTCCATCATTATTCTATGCTTCAAGTCAAAATCGTTAGGAACACAAAGTCTGGAGTTGACTCGAAGTATTCCTTCTTCATCGATTCTTGCTTCTGGAATAGCACCTTCTTGCACTTTCTTCTTCATACGCATCAGCTCTATATCCGTAGCTTGAGCAGCTTTAACTTTATCGATTAAAGTCGGTTCTACTCGTATATTTGATATCATCATGTGGGTACTTGGAGCCTTCATCTCTATCTCCATCCTTTGCAAGTCATACAAAATGGGCCTTTGTGTTAAAAACATTGCACTCGTACCCGCATATGATCTTCTACTCAATGCGTCAGCTACTACGTTTGCTTTTCCAGGATGATATTGGATGGTATGATCGTAATCTTTCAACAGCTCAAGCCAACGTCGTTGCCGCATGTTGAGTTCCTTTTGGGTGAAGAAATATTTGAGGCTTTTATGATCTGTATAGATCTCCACTTTCTCCCCATACAGGTAGTGTCTCCAGATCTTCAACGCAAAAACGACTGCTGCCAACTCCAAATCATGAGTAGGATAATTCCTCTCATATTCTTTGAGTTGTCGTGAGGCATAGGCTATGACTTTCCCATGTTGCATGAGAACACATCCTAACCCTTTGCCTGAAGCATCGCTGTAGATAACAAATCCATCCGAACCAGATGGTATTGTCAAAACAGGTGCCGAAATGAGTCTCCTCTTGAGTTCTTGGAAACTCTTCTCGCATTCCTCACTCCATACGAATTTTGTATCTTTCCGAGTCAGCTGAGTTAACGGAGTAGCGATTCGAGAAAATCCTTCCACAAATCTCCGATAATAACCAGCTAAGCCCAGAAAGCTACGTACTTCGATTACCTACTTAGATTGCTCTCAACTGTGACTCATATCCCAACCTTCGATAGCACGTCACAATGACACCTATCAGTTTACTACCGCACGAATATGGCATCCCCTACAGAGAGTCTGAATTCAGTGCATTCCATAAAGGAAGTCACCAGATAAAGGCTCGGTTATCAACTTCTATAGTTAGGTTTTTAAACTCCCGAAGTTCAATAGGAGTCATTCGATATAAGATTTTAGAAATGAGTTTTGTATCGGTTGAAGATCAATACAAAAATTCAATATCACGCTCTGGGTTAAGCCAGGAAATTCTTCAGGAAATACGTCAAAAATTTTACTAACAATAGAAATATCATTCACATCTGACGTATTTTGTTCAAGTTCATAACATAGCTAAGAAAGCTTGACATCCATTTTTCAATAAACGAATGACTTTACGGCTTGATATGAAAGAGTTTGACTTCAATGGTTTGGTTGCTTGAATTTGAATAACAGGTTGCTTAGGAATATGAAAACTAACAACCTTACGAAAGCAATCAATTTGGCATGATGAGTAGTTAACCAATCAATTCCTAAAATCACATCAAAAGCAAGTATCTTTAAAGAGATAAGATCAACAGGTAATGTGATAGTGCCAACTTGGATCATGCAAGATTTATAAAGTGTAGATGTAACGAAGTTTCACCCAACGGAGTTTCAACAGATAGTTAAAGTCCAATTTCTCCGGAGTCAAGTTTAAACGTTGAGCACAAGCAGGAGAGATAAAAGAATGGGTAGAACCGGTATCTAGTAAAGTATAAACTTCGCAAAAATTCAAGATTAGCTTACCCGTGATCACCTCGTTCGGGTTTCTCGCATTTGGCCAGTCACGACAAACGCTCTTCCAGGAACCGCTGATTTGACTTATCCGGGACAACTTTTGGAGTCACCATCCCCGCTGAACTTGGTTTTGCTACAGAACACTCTCGAGCTATATGACCCTCCTTTCCACAGTTATAACATACCTTGATGTGTGGGCAGTTTGGGCTGATATGTCCCTCCTTTCCGCATTTGTAACATCTAACTGGCGGTCGTTCTCCTCCCCTAGAATTTGTTGGTGCTTTGTGCTGACGTCTTCCTGTCATTGTTAATCTTCTCTTCTTGAAATTTTCACTTGACTCACCTCTCCTATTATCATGGCCACGATGACCACCGAGTGGTTACCGCCTTTGTTCGAATTTTTCCCTCCTCGTTGGTTATCATCGCTCTGATGATTGCCGTCACCGGTATGACCCTGGTTGTGGTCCCTCGGTTGACATACTCATTATCTCTCTCTAATAATTGAGCCCTGTTTACAACATCTGAATATAAAGAAAATTTATGAGAGATAAGATATTGACGAATCTCAGGTTTTAAACCTCTCAGAAACATCCTTGTCATTCGTTCCTCATTTTCGACCAAATGAGGTGCAAACCTGGATAACTCTGCAAACTTCGCCTCGTACTGGGACACCGTCATGTTGTTTTGTTCCAGTCTAATAAACTCAACCTCCTTCATATGACGAATACTTTCAGGAAAGTACTTGTCATTGAACAGTTTTTGAAATGTTTCCCAGGACATGTTGAGTGCGTCAGGCTGGGTACGCTTCACAGACTCCCACCAGTAGTCTGCCTCACCGCGGAACATAAATGTGGCGAATGGAACCTTCTGTTCCTCCGTGCATCCCAAGACATCAAATATCTTGGTAATTTGCTTGACCCACGTTTCCGCCATGATCGGATCCGGCTTTCCCTTAAATTCTGGTGGTCCCAATTCTTTGAACTGCTTAGCTGTGACAAACCGCGCGTTGTTATCATTTCCACCCGTATTCTGCACACGAGTCTCCCTCGTCTGATTTTGCATGAACTGCAAAAAGCTCCTAAACATTCCATCATTCATCGTTTGCTCGGTAACGTTGTTTACAGGAGGAATATTGCCTTCCTGTTGCACGTTCCCCTGGGTAGTGATCAAAGGTGTCTCCACGGTCTGATTTACTCCATTATTAACGTTCTCAGCTGCCATTCTTAAATACTGCCATAAAACAAGGGTTAATAGTCATGTCATATATTATCCCTATACTCTGACCGACCAAATAAACACCAAATAAACTTAGTCAGGTCATACTAGCGAAGGAATTCCCCGTCTCTCCCCTCCTAGTTCTTGTCTCACATCTCAGCCAGGGATCATATCCCTAAGCTCTGATACCAACTGTGACGCCCCCAGAATAGGTATACAACACCCATTCTGAGTCGCCAAATACATGGTACAGAAAGCAAACTACAACTTCAATAATACAATTGTCGTGCAAAATACGACAACACATACTGTGAGTTTAAATACAAATATTGTCTTCTAGACAATATCCACACTCAAATAAATCCTCATTACAATTATTCAAACACTATTTTACAGAAATAGTGAGGACTGCTAATACATCTTTCTAGAACCATCACTCCATACCCCGACTAGATCCTGCTATGTTCTCACCTCCTGAGAAGAAAAATGGAACAAAAAGGAAAAGGGTGAGCTCAACTAGCCCAGTAAAGAATATTATGACTAAGATAATATACAACAAATTATCGTTAGTCTTCAACAGGGAAAAATCTGATAAAATATAATCGACAACAAGTTTTAGATCAACAACTGCAGCGGAAACAGCAAACCATTAGAAGAGTCAAGTAGAGAAAGAATTCTACTATCTTCTAAGATTTAAAAGTCCATCATCAATATTTTATCCCTGTAACATCAATTAATAATCATCTTTAACCAAATATTCATCTTTGCACTACAGGCCAAAGATATTCATTTGTATCATCAGTCGGTCATGTTCATCTCAACACCTGTTCATCTTTGCACTACAGGCCAAAGATATTCATCAAGTAATCATACATCTTTGCACTACAGGCCAAAGATATTCATCAAGTAATCATACATCTTTGCACTACAGGCCAAAGATATTCATTAATATCATCATTTAGGACTGAGGATGATGAAAAATATCTTAAAGAGAACGAATCCAATGAGACAGAAGGACAAATAGTAGGGATTCGTATAACAGTTTATCCAAGATCAATAATACTTCATAATAATCAATTGTGAAGCAGAATTCAAAAATAAAGATCAAAACATGGATACAATCAAAGATAGTAACCATAATAAACATCTTGGACAAAAAGGGAAAATTTTATTTTTCGGTGAATAGTGCCATATTCGTGAATAGTGCCGTATACGTGAATAGTGCCGTATACGTGAATAGTAACCCCCGACACAAAAAGTTCCAAATTTGATAAAAACTCATATCAATATTTCAGCATAATGATATTGAAGAAAATAATATCATTAAGAAGAAAATAATATCCCTTACCTCAAAATATCAGTACTTCTGGTCGGAATACCGGTATAAGGCTGAAAGAAACTTGCTCTGATGAATAGAAACTCTCAAAGTATCTAAATACTCACAAAATACACTCAATAATCTAGAGAGAGAAAGAGAGAAAACTTGTTTCTGGTGTGATTTTCAATTCTAACTTAGCCCTCTATTTATAGGAAAATTTTGGTAGGTTTGACCTGCAACCTGATGGCTTTACCTGCTACTATTCCCACCCACCACATTTGAAATATAATTCAGCACATTTCTTCACCAACCACAAGTGGGGCCCACCAATTCTAGAATTTTCCACCAAAATGATAAACTCCGAAAATTCAACAATTTCTGAACCAGTCATCTTGTAAAATTCGTAATAAATCATACGTTCATTTTTAACGGTTCAAAATTTGTGGACATATACTCAACTTATATATGTATAACATATCCAAAAATTACCACGATCCAACGGTCGGATTAAAAATTATAACCCCCGCAAAATATCTCAAAAACCCTGATTTTTAATACCTCCATTCCGACAAAAATACTGACAAAAACCTCAACATTAACTCCTTCATTTTTAACCACAAAAATATATCCCTCATTTATATCCACATAAAATAAATATTTCCTTATCATATGAATCAATAATTAATTATTCACAAATAATATTACAGAATCACATTTATGACAACCAGGCCGTTCCCAGGAAAGAGGGGGCTTTCCAATAAGGATTTCTCCTTACTGGCGCGCAATTAGATGACCAAACCTCTCCTTAGACAGAACTTTCTAGACATTGCCAATAATGTTATCTAATAATATTATTCAAATAATATGAATTATTGATCTGATAATGGAAATACTGTGCAGTAACAATTATTGAAACAACAATAATATAAAATATCAATGCAGCAATTATTGAATCAATAAAATAAAATATTGAACAGTAATCACTGTAACAATTATTGAGTAGTGCCTTCTTACGTACGAATCAATAATTCAACTATACTGTGCAATCCGTGTGCTACTGTGCAACCACGCGTTATTACTGTATTTTTAACCACCGGTATTTCAACAGTGTTAACGGTAACAACTACGCCGTTATTAATAAACAACTTATACTTGTCGTTTTCTTCATCCAATCGCTTTCCGTTATGGGGCCCACACAAGGCTGCGCCGTCGTACGAATATTCCCCGACAGCAAGAATATTCCACGACCAAACGAATATTCCCCGACAAAATGAATATTTTATAACCACTTGCTTATTTTGTAAAATTTGCACATTTCACCCATAACCAAAGTATTATATCAAATTAACCCCTTATTATTCACAATAATATTTAGAGAAAATTTGATTTTATTCATTAATAAGTTGGGGTCTTACAATAATTATTGTTTATACAAATTCTGAAATGATTATATATTTCTTTGAGATATGAATATATTTGGCCTGTAGTGCAAATATGAATTGTTGATGAATATCTTTGGCATGTAGTGCAAAGATGGCTTGTTGATGAATATCTTTGGCCTGTAGTGCAAAGATGAACTGTTGTTAAATATCTTTGGCCCGTAGTACAAAGATGGTTTGTTGATGAATATCTTTGGCCTGTAGTGCAAAGATGAACTGTTGTTGAATATCTTTGGCCCGTAGTGCAAAGATGGTTTGTTGATGAATATCTTTGGCCCGTAGTGCAAAGATGGATTTGTTAGTATGATTATAAACAGGAACTGTGATTTGGTATAACCATGATCTTTGATGTTTCAGGTAAAGACAGGTGATGAAAATATTCTTCGTCCTGGGTGCGAAGAAAAATTTATAGTCACAATTATGATTATGAGTTATTCATATGATTGTGGAAAGGAACTGTTGAGTGAGGTTACATGGATAAAACATTGTTGATGGATTTTTAACATGGAGAAGATAATAGACTTTAAAGTCTATTTGACTCTTCTAATGGATTGCTCGTTCCGCTGCAACTATGGTTGAAATTTTTATCATTTACCATATGTTCTAAATCTCTGATTTATTATTGATGAAGGCTATTGATAATTTAATTATCTTTAGTCATGATATTCTTTACTGAGCTAGTTGTGCTCACCCTTTTGCTTCACAATTCATTTCAGGTAATAAGAGTGTAGCTGGGTCGAGCGAGGGTAACGGAGAAATAGAACGGTGGTCTCTAGCTGTGGATGTTCTCCCGAAGCAGTATAGAAAAGTTCATTTAGTAGTTATATTTGGTGAATCCAATAGGGTGAGGCGAACCTAACGTTGGAAGGGTGTTTTGCCACTGTCATACAAGATGTCTAATGACATACAACCTCGTGTCATCATAAGACAGGGTTGTGCTCATCCACTTGCTGAGTATATCTATGGGCACTACCTATATAATCTTGGTGTTTGTTTGAAGTATAATTCTCAATTAGAGACAGTAGAGATAATGATATGTCAAGAGAAGACTCACCATTGGGAAGAATATGATAGTAATCTTCTCGTTTTTCTTTGGGGTCTATTGGGTCAACCAAGGATAATTCTGTGGCCATATGATATCTATCATAACCTAGACGCATGGCCTCCCATGTACGAAGGTTTCCTTGAGCACTTCCCAAAGATTCTAATTTCTAAAACAGTTTTTGACTATACCTTTATGTAAGGTGTCATTGTGAGGTAATGTCCACGGTTGGAACATGAGTCACATTTGGTATATATTTGTATCCAAACTCACAGCATATGTGTTGTTGTATTTTGCACGACAATTGTTGTAATAAAGTTGTAGTTGTTTTCTGTACCATGTATTTGGCGACTCAGAATAGGTTGGATGGAATGGACCTATTTTGGGGTCGTTACATTTGGTATCAGAGCTTAGGGATATGATCTCTGGCGGAGATCGGGGAATACAACTAGGAGGGGAGAGATGAGTAAATCCTTCGCTAGTGTGTCCTACCTAAGCTTATTTGTTGGTCAGTCATAATATCGGGATATTATGTGATATGTTAATTTGTTAAATTAACACTTGTTTTGAAGCTGTATTCTAGAATGTTATTTGAAATACAGGAGATGAGCAATGGAGAAATTATGATGACAGAGAAGATAAAATTTGAAATGAAAGGAAGGTATTCTCAACTCTTTGAAATACCAGGTACGTAAATTTCGGGGACGAAATTTCATAAGGAGGGGAGATTGTAAGACCCCGAATTTTATGAAATAAAAGTATTCAATTTTTCTTATAATTACTATTCAGTAAATGGTTAAATTGATAAAAGTTTAAAGTTATGAGTGAAATATGATTTTTTTTCAAAATAAGCAAGTGGTTATAAAATAATCATTGTTGTCGGGGAATATTCGTTTGGTCGTGGAATATTCTTTCTGTCGGAGAATATTCGTACGACGGCTATTTGTGGGCCCCATAACAGAATAACTGTCGGGTGAAGAAAATGACAAATTTGAGTTTTTACAAATAACGGCGTAGTTGTTACCGTTAACACTGTTGGAATACCCGGTGGTTAAAATACAGTAATACGCGTTATTGCACAGTAGCACACGGTATTGCATAGTATTTTTGAAATTATTGATTCTTACGTAAGAAGGCACTACTCAATAATTGTTACAGTAATTACTGTTCAATATTTTATTTTATTGATTCAATAATTGCTGCGTTGATATTTTATATTATTGTTGTTTCAATAATTGTTGCTGCACAGTATTTTCTATTATCAGATCAATAATTCATATTATTTAAATAATATTATTAGATAGCATTATTGGCAATGACTAGAAAGTTCTGTCTAAGGAGAGGTTTGGTCATCTAATTGCGCGCCAGTAAGGAGAAATTCTTATTGGAAAGCCCCCTCTTTCCTGGGAACGGCCTGGTTGTCATAAATGTGATTCTGTAATATTATTTGTGAATAATTAATTATTGATTCATATGATAAGGAAATATTTATTTTATGTGGATATAAATGAGGGATATATTTTTGTGGTTAAAAATGAAGGAGTTAATGTTGAGGTTTTTATCAGTATTTTTGTCGGAATGGAGGTATTAAAAATCAGGGTTTTTGAGATATTTTGCGGGGGTTATAATTTTTAATCCGACCGTTGGATCGTGGTAATTTTTGGATATGTTATACATATATAAGTTGAGTATATGTCCACAAATTTTGAACCGTTAAAAATGAACGTATGATTTATTATGAATTTTACGAGATGACTGGTTCAAAAATTGTTGAATTTTCGGAGTTTATCATTTTGGTAGAAAATTCTAGAATTGGTGGGCCCCACTTGTGGTTGGTGAAAAAATGTGCTGAATTATATTTCAAATGTGGTGGGTGGGAATAGTAGCAGGTAAAGCCATCAGGTTGCAGGTCAAACCTACCAAAATTTTCCTATAAATAGAGGGCTAAGTTAGAATTGAAAATCACACCAGAAACATAAGTTTTCTCTCTTTCTCTCTCTAGATTATTGAGTGTATTTTGTGAGTATTTAGATACTCTGTGAGTTTCTATTCATCAGTGCAAGTTTCCTTCAGCCTTATACCGATCAGAAGTACTGCTCTTTTGAGGTAAGGGATTGTAAGGGATAGTAAGGGATTTTAAGGGTTGTTATGTTTTTCAGTTTCGTAATTTTTCTGAACTTCAAAAATTCTGGAAAAATTTGAAATGATATTTTGATGAGTTTTATTGATTGTGTCCAAAAATGGTGATTTTTGGATGTATAGATTGAGAGTTATGAATTTTATGAGAAAAGACTATTTTAAAAGTAACCGCTTATAATTCCTTGTGGTTAACTCCAAAATTGATGAAATTTTTATTGGGAGTACATGTATATGATAGAAGTATACTCTGTAAATTTCAAAATTTTTGGACAAAAGTATAATTTTTGATAAATGTCTAAATATTCGGCTATTTTGGCCATATGAAAAATAGTAAATGACTTTTAAAAATTCTGAGAAAAATATATGTTCACTATGGGACTATATTATGCTAAATCTCAGAAAAGAAATATTTTTGGAACTGATTTGGTATTTTTCATGAAAATAGTCTAGTTGTGAGTAAATGAATTAAATATGTTTTGTGAAGAAAGAAAATTGGAAAATAGGATTTTATGGCTTGAGAATCCTATATGAGGTATATGCAGATTTTTGATGAGGGTTTTGGTTATTGATGATGAAATTGTAAGAGTTGACATTTTATGATGATTAAATGCATTAATTAGTAAAGTGTAAACAATTAAAATAAATTGTTTATAAATTTAAGTAATGTTATTCTTTCAATATCATTATACCGAAATATTGGTATGGATTTTATTGTGGAATTTCTATCTTTTGTGTCGGGGTTACTATTCATGAGTTACTATTCACGATTTACTATTCATGAATTACGAATATTACTTTTTAGATTAAAACTATATGTTGATCATATTATTTTTATCATCATATATAACATTTTTATAACCCTGATGTTGAAATTCTCTTTCACTGGAGTGTAAAGATGGATAGATTATTGGTATGATCATGACTAGGGTTCTCTTTGGCCTGTAGTGCAAAGTTGAATTGTGACTGGTATGATCATGACCATTGAATTTATAATTGAATATCTTAAGCTTAAGTGCAAAGGTGAATTGATCAACATGGTTATAATTATTGT
Organism: Panax notoginseng; assembly: GCA_016801055.1. Taxonomy (NCBI): domain Eukaryota; kingdom Viridiplantae; phylum Streptophyta; class Magnoliopsida; order Apiales; family Araliaceae; genus Panax; species Panax notoginseng. The sequence goes on along the minus strand of CM029021.1, from coordinate 138,454,368 downwards.
TTATACAAATTCTGAAATGATTATATATTTCTTTGAGATATGAATATATTTGGCCTGTAGTGCAAATATGAATTGTTGATGAATATCTTTGGCATGTAGTGCAAAGATGGCCCGTTGATGAATATCTTTGGCCTGTAGTGCAAAGATGAACTGTTGTTAAATATCTTTGGCCCGTAGTGCAAAGATGGTTTGTTGATGAATATCTTTGGCCTGTAGTGCAAAGATGAACTGTTGTTGAATATCTTTGGCCCGTAGTGCAAAGATGGTTTGTTGATGAATATCTTTGGCCCGTAGTGCAAAGATGGATTTGTTAGTATGATTATAAACAGGAACTGTGATTTGGTATAACCATGATCTTTGATGTTTCAGGTAAAGACAGGTGATGAAAATATTCTTCGTCCTGGGTGCGAAGAAAAATTTATAGTCACAATTATGATTATGAGTTATTCATATGATTGTGGAAAGGAACTGTTGAGTGAGGTTACATGGATAAAACATTGTTGATGGATTTTTAACATGGAGAAGATAATAGACTTTAAAGTCTATTTGACTCTTCTAATGGATTGCTCGTTCCGCTGCAACTATGGTTGAAATTTTTATCATTTACCATATGTTCTAAATCTCTGATTTATTATTGATGAAGGCTATTGATAATTTAATTATCTTTAGTCATGATATTCTTTACTGAGCTAGTTGTGCTCACCCTTTTGCTTCACAATTCCTTTCAGGTAATAAGAGTGTAGCTGGGTCGAGCGAGGGTAACGGAGAAATAGAACGGTGGTCTCTAGCTGTGGATGTTCTCCCGAAGCAGTATAGAAAAGTTCATTTAGTAGTTATATTTGGTGAACCCAATAGGGTGAGGCGAACCAACGTTGGAAGGGTGTTTTGCCACTGTCATACAAGATGTCTAATGACATACAACCTCGTGTCATCATAAGACAGGGTTGTGCTCATCCACTTGCTGAGTATATCTATGGGCACTACCTATATAATCTTGGTGTTTGTTTGAAGTATAATTCTCAATTAGAGACAGTAGAGATAATGATATGTCAAGAGAAGACTCACCATTGGGAAGAATATGATAGTAATCTTCTCGTTTTTCTTTGGGGTCTATTGGGTCAACCAAGGATAATTCTGTGGCCATATGATATCTATCATAACCTAGACGCATGGCCTCCCATGTACGAAGGTTTCCTTGAGCACTTCCCAAAGATTCTAATTTCTAAAACAGTTTTTGACTATACCTTTATGTAAGGTGTCATTGTGAGGTGATGTCCACGGTTGGAACATGAGTCACATTTGGTATATATTTGTATCCAAACTCACAGCATATGTGTTGTTATATTTTGCACGACAATTGTTGTAATAAAGTTGTAGTTGTTTTCTGTACCATGTATTTGGCGACTCAGAATAGGTTGGATGGAATGGACCTATTTTGGGGTCGTTACATGGAAGCTTCGTCCTTCAACTCGGCCATTCGAGACATCTGTTCAGCTATATCCCGTCGTTGTTTTACAAGCGCCTCCATGGCCCTATCAGCTTCATCTGCCATCTTAGCCAAGCGGGCAGCCTTTTCGTCTTGGTCGTCCCGGTATCGAGTTCTAGGCGAGGTGCCTTCTACTCGTTTCCGGCCATGACCGGACCCTTTCTACGCTGTAAAAATTAGCTGTCGCTTGGCTTTGCTCATAACTCTCAGACGAGAATCTCCATGCGATCGTTTGGACGCCGTGCTGGCGTGAACACTTAGTGCAGGTCCCAAACGGTCCTTCACAGATACTCGCGGTACTGATTCACTGGCAGCCCTCGGTTGCCCCTCAGGTGTAGGTGTCCTACTCTTTCCCATGAACACCGACGTAAAACGAACAAGATTTGTGATTGAAAAATATTCAGGACACTAGAACTGCCCTCCTTCTAGCGCCAATGTTAACGCCAAGATCTTCTCCCACGTCCCAATCACGTAAGACGCTATGATCCTGCACAGTTCAACAAGTCAACACCAAAAGCTTGACGGCCTGACCGTCGGGGGATAGCTCCGGCGTGAGAGTCAGTACAGGCGATCACAAGGTTAACAATGGAGGAAAAATATTGACTAGTGTCTGAGTGCGTGTGAAATGATAATGTTGTGTGTAGTGTTTTGTTACCTCTTTTCCTTTTGTGATCCTTGCCCCATACGTTCCCCAGACCCGGTTCACTGTGCCATCCACTATCTCCTGACACCTCCTCTCCACCCCGGTCATCTCAGCCGAAAGTGTACAGCTTATTTTTCTACCTGCTACCACTGTTACCTCCCGCCGGCAATCGGAGTCCCATCCTCATTAATGCCATGCAGAAAGGTGGCAGACATAACAGTCAACTACTACTTTTGTGATGATTACCGGTTAAAGATAGGATAAGTGACAACTCGCATAGAGGGCCGATCCAATGACTGAGCCCAATATTATAGTCAAGTAGCGAGACTCAAGTTGTTTGACCCAATATGATAAAAGTGACATAGTCCAAAAGACAGGCCCATTCGGCCTGGCCTAGTAGGAAAAGTATTATGGCCCAACAGTAGTAATAGTCGAATAGATTATTTTTCAAATTAGGTACAATTAGGATTATATTCTATAAGTCCTCCCTGCACTTAATGCATTGATTATTTTTCTATGCTTGATATAATTTCCATTGTCGACTCTATCACTAAGTTAATTACTCGATGTGAGTTATGTGTTAAATTCTATTGAAGGCTTAAACCTTTTTGTTGTTTCAATTGGTTTTGGAACCGAAACCGCCGCAATTGAAACTGCACCGCACAGTTTAAAACCGCACCGCACCGCACCAATCACAAACGATTTCGGGTGCGGTTTTGAATTTGTCAAACCGCACCTAAGCGGTTTCTGGTGCGATTTGAATTTCAAACCGCACCAAACTACACTATGCTCATCCCTACTTGCACACGTGTGAGAAATTCACATCTTAAAAAAACTACAGATTAACATCCTACGATAAAAAAAAATAGAAGAAGTATATGTATGAGTACTCTTAATGATGAATCGAGATCTCTAATTAATCCTTCATGGACTATTTTTAACAAGAATTTTTTTTGGTAATCAATAAGTAATCCACCTCTCGAAGATGAAGTATAGTATTTGTTCACTTTTCTTTATCCCATATTTTAAGCGTATATTCTTTTGGTAAATCTTAATATAAAAATAATGTCCAAAACGTTGATATTCATAAATAATAATAATAATAATAATAATAATAATAATAAAAATAATAATTTTTTCGTTTCTAAAAAGACGAGAGTACCCTTAAAGGGAAGAATTCCACCAAACAGCACTTGCCCCATTCTAGTCATCGTTCTCATCTGCGCTTCCATCCCGCTCAGTGGAACAAAGAGGAGAGGAAACCAAGCTCAAATAAGAAGCTTGAAATCACATACCAAAGAAATCAACCTTCTGCACCTAAAATTAATATATATATATATATATATATATATATATATATATATATTGAGGCTGAGAGTACAGCCGAGCAACCACTGATTTAATGGCGTCATCAACCTCGTGGTTGCAATCACTCTTCTCTCCGACCATGAAAGTCTTCTCTAACAGCCTCCGCAATTACGGTTAGAATCCCTATTCCTATTCCTATTTCTATTTCTATTCCATTTTTATATCTTTATTCACGGTAGGAGAATATTTATGTTGGGATTTTAAAATTTTTGTATAGAAAATTCCTATCTTTTAAAATATGCATCTAATTTGAGTATATTTCTCGAATTTATGGGGTTTGGATCACTCAAACGTTTTCCCAGTGCAAGTATTTTCCAATAACAACTTGCAAGGGCTGAATTATTATTATTTTTTTTATTGAATTTCTTTCCGTGTAAGTGAATTTCTCAGAGGGACAAGCTAGTTGATGGGCCAATGACTTCTATTCAAAGATCAACCTATGACATATATATGCCTCTACCTATACTGTGAAGTGAAGCTATAACCATACAATAAATTAACTGAGCATATATGTATTACCTAACGTACATATTGTCACCTTGTATCACATTTATATATTAGTTAAGCATTTAGTTGTTTAAACTTACCTTCTAATCCTCAACATAACAACAAAATGAAAATTAATAGGAAAAGATCTTTCTCGTGTACAATAATGAAGCTATTTTTTATGGTGTAACACATTTTATGTCAAAACATATGAAGGGAAAAAAGTCTTTTGTTTTTTAACATTCATTGTCAATATTGTATCACCTATTACAAGGATCTATTCTTTTTCAATAGGTTTTACTTTGGCTAGTTTTATAAAGGGCATGAAAGTAAGAGAAAATGTAATACGCCCATCACTAGAGGAAGAAGAAGAGACCAGTTTGATGACCGAGTCATTACCTTGTCTTGGAGAAGTGGAAAAGATTATAGGGTATAGTTTTAACAATAAGACCTTATTACAGCAAGCGTTTACACATCCATCTTATCAAGAGAAATGTGAGTCATACGAGCGACTCGAGTTCATGGGTGACTCAGTGCTCAATCTTTTGATCACAAAACAACAATTTTCCATGTACCCAAATCTTCCTCCAGGCTTGTTGTCTCCTCTCCGTTCTGCTAATGTTGACACCGAGAAGCTAGCACGTGTGGCAATCAACCATAACTTACATCAGTATTTACGTCATGGGAATCGTAGACTTAGTAAACAAGTAAGTGACTATTACAAGTATTTCAATATTGTCGGTGATTATCTTTGTGCAAATATTTATATAATTGTACCCAATTGTTGTATCATTTGTTGTCTATCTTGATGTTCTTTTATGTTAATGTACTGACTCATCTACTTGTAGCCTTCTAAGGGTTCGATGTTTTAAAATAAAGGGAAATTTTGTGACAAAGCTTTTATCCCTATCTTTTTCTTTGTAAATGACACTAATAATGCAGTAATGCACTATAAGAGTTGATAAATTCAACGTACTTGCAACATAAATTACATAGTACTGACCACTTTCTCATCGTAGCCTCTTCATATATAAATATGTTATGATTCATGAGTGAGCATATCAACATATATGGTTCACTTTTCACTTTTTTTTTGGCAAGCTTGTAGCTTTTGGACTTCTACATTATTAAATTCTACTCTTTGCAATTCCAGCTTTTCCTAGTAAAATTTTGTAACCTTGAAGAATTTGGAATCCTTTTTACGACATTCCATTTTAGAGGACATGGCCTGTCTATGATAAATGATGCAATGGGCTTATTTGAAGGAGATTGGTTGCCAACCGGGAAAGTGATATAAATTTAGAAAAATTATTCACAGAGGAATTAGTTATAGATAACTGAGGTTGCATATAATATGAAGTCTCTATCCATGGTAACTTCTACTCTATGAGAACTCAGACACTTACCATGTCTCATTTTCTCACTTCCTTACAATTCTGACCAAGTCAACACAAACCGAAACTCATAATATAATCATTTGAATAATTTAAAATAATAAACACCAAAATATGTTTAGCTATGGACCTCTTATACGATGTCTCATTTTTAAGTTGTAGAGGCAAAAACTTTTCCCAATTACTATTTTTGGATTGCATGTTTTCAGAAATGTAGTTGTGACTTTTTCACAAAATATATTTTTTTCATCTATTATAAGGCCCCTTCTGTTCAGTATGAACTTTTGAATCAAACAGAGAATATTTAGTAGGTCCATTGGTTCGTCAGTTGAGGATCATTACATTTATTAATTATAGAAATCAATGAAGAAGTTATTATCAATTACCAAGAATTTTCTAGTTATTGTAGGGTCAAGCATATAATATACTTTTCAATATATGAATGTTTTGAATGACTGATGAGCATATATCCTTGAGTGAGCTTTGTGCTTGAGCAAGTTTCTTAAAAGAATAAAAATTTAAGTAAAAAAAATGAGGACCAAAAAAATATGTTTGGGACAGCTCATTATTTACGTGATTTGGAGCTTCAATGGCCTTGAGCACAGTAAATTATGCAGACATGTTCTTTTTCTGCTCTCTCTTCTATTTAATCGGTAGCTTATCTGATTCTTTCCTTTCTGATTAATTTACTAGAATTGTACAGGTTCGAGGTTTTCTAATTGCTCTTCCGCAGTATCCTTTGCATTCCCATGGACTAATCGATCCTCCAAAGGTCCTTGCTGATATTGTTGAATCTACAATAGGGGCTGTATTCATTGACAGCAACTCTTCAATTGATATTACGTGGGAGGTTTATTCCATTTGCTCTATCCTATTTTTTCCGGTTTTGGGTAGAATGTTGAACTAAGAGGCTGCTACCTGGTATACTTGTTAAAATTAACTAATAAATATGCAAAACAGGCTGCTACCTGAGGGTAGGCACCATTAGAAATATTACTTTGAAATTTGATATTTATGAAAAACCTTAATATGCCCAGATGAGTAGTCAAAATGACCTGGTTTGTGGTTCTGCACAGCTGTTTTAGACTACCACAAAGTGAAATTATGGGAGTCCTTCTGACATGATGGCACCTATTTAGTATTAAACTTTATTTGCACAAAATAATTTATTTGATTGTTGGATTCCTCACTAGTACAAAATATGGCAAATTTAGTTGTTTATATTTTTTCTTCAAATAGGTGACCAAGGATCTGCTGGAGCCCATAATTACTCTAGAAATGCTACAAACAAATCCTGTGAAGAAGCTTTACGAGATGTGCCAGAAACATGGACTCAAGGTACGACTTAGAGATCTATGGTTGCGGGATGGGACCTATGAAATATTTGTTGATAAGCAACTTAGAGGAAGGGGTGAGTACAGAGCCAAGAAAGAAATAGCATTAAACAGAGCAGCAAATGATGCATATAATGAAATTGTGAGGAGTCTTGGTGTAAAAGAGGATAACAATAAGATTTCACTAAATTAAAGAAAAATCAGTTGGTTAGTATCAATTTGATGAGTTGATGATGTCTCTAAGCAATAAGCATTATCAACTAAGTAGAGTTATGGTCAAGAATCAAGGTAATTCTTCCTTGTCCTAAATACACAAATTTTGTAGCGGTGTCGGAATTGAAATGGCTATGGGGACCAGATGGTATGTATCACTTGGAAACTAGAGTTTATTGAAAATGTTCAGTTAGTTTTCACTCTCAATTTTGTGCGGTGTTGGAATATTTTTCATTAAAGAAATATTGTAATTTAATTTATATTTCTTTTTTGTTATAAATAATAGAGTTATTCAGTGTTTTGTGACATGCCAGGCCAGGCCAGGCTGTGTTATTTAGTATTTGTGCGTGTGATATGTAAATTCCCATTTAGTTTCTTATTAGAGTACTGTACGAGTGTATGTGCAATATATATTGAATTGTAAATACATATAGAAAATTGCTTTTTTACTTTACATAAATAACAAATATGTCCAACGGTAATTGTAATAAATAGAAATTTGAGGGAACATAAAAAGTACCTGTGAATTAAATGATACTCCATCCTTCCTAAGATATATATGATAAATTTTAACTAATTCGAGATATTTAAAACTCAATTAATATGAGTTTATTTAAATACATTTAGATAATTATAGTCGATGAAAACATCGTAATTGTACATGAGATTTTTATTTTATTTCTTCTCAAAAATGAGAAGATCGGGAGAGGAGAAAACGTGATTAAATCATACTTTTATAATACTACCAAGTTCGTCCTCATATTTTTAACTAAACATAAATTATTTCCATTTAAAGATAAAAAATTTCTAAGTTTCCCCCAATTCTTGTTTCTAAATTAAAATGTAGAGATTGTTCTAACCGAATGCTTTGCCTGCCGTTGGTTGGTTAGTATAAAAATTTATTTTTGGAGAAAAAATAAAAAAAATCCTTATGTTATATCTCTCGTCAGAGTTTCACATGGGCTGCTAAATTGGTTCCAGCCAGCTGTGATAGTGGGCCCAAATGAATGTTTCATTCAAAAACGAGGGCCCAGATGTGGAAGGAAACAATAAACATGAGTGTTATTGAGTTGGAATGGAATATCAAAGTGACTCTCCAAACTCCTTTCCTTGTCAACAAGACATTATCGTAAAGGAAACTTCATCCCTGTGAAACCTCAATCGTTTTGTTTCTCAAAACTCTGTTATATAGGGCGAGATTGATATATTGGTGGGGTGAATTTGAGAATTTAGATAGAGATGGATTTTGAGCTGAGAAGAGCGAGAGAGAAGCTAGAGAAAGAACAGAAAGATAGGAAAGACAAGGCCAGATTGATAAAGGAAAGAGAGAGAAAAGCTAAGCATGAAGTTCTTCGACAACGGGAGGCCATTGAGGCTGCTCAGAGATCTCGTAGGATTGATGCTATGGAAGCCCAGCTCAAGGTCCAATTTTTTCCATCTTTACCCTTTTTTTACTTTTATTCTAATTGCTTGATTAATACATGCATGCTTAATATTTAGCTAATTAACAAATAAAAAATACCCGTGAAAAGAGTTAACTTTTTTCTTTTCATTGGGGTTTTAATTACGAAATTTGTATAAATTTGCATTTGTGCAATAGAAAGATACACGATGATAAATATAATACTCCCTCTACATTTTTATTTGGCAAAAAGCACCTTTATCCCCCGTGTGGTCATTGACTTGTAAGCATCGAGTCATTGCACTTTAAATAAAATGCAATTAGCCAATCTTGTTTTTAAAAAATTCTAAATCAGGTCATTCCGTGTATGTTTATTTATTACCTACATGGCATTTTAAAAAAAAATTGAAATTTAGTGGATGTATGTTTATTTATTACCTACATGGCATTTTAAAAAAAAATTGAAATTCAAGAAAATAACGTGGAATCGAATACGCAGACACACGTGGATATAATATGCAAATGCTAAAAATGAGGTGGAAAATATTTATAATATGTATAATATTAAAATAATAAAAAATTTAAAATATGTATAAACTTAAAATAATAAGATAAAAACAAATCTTCACTCCGTGTAAAAATCTTCTTCACAACCGATCAAAACAAAATCATCACTCCCTTTAAATTGCTCATAGCATACATACATAAGTTTGGGGTTCTTCTTCATAGCCGGTAAAAAATAAATTCATCACACCCTATAATCTTCTTATAGCATACGTACATAATGGCCGCCGCTAAGCTTTAATGGCCGCCCAACAAGTTTTATATACCCAATTCACCCAGATTCACAGCTTTAATGGCCGCCTGCTTCTGCTCCCAATAATTCTTTATATACTCACCCAGATTTATAGCCTCTTCCTTTCTAGATTTAGACTCTGAAATAAAGAAATAATTTTTTAGATTTACACAAAGAAATAATTCCTCTGAAGCCTCTCGCACCGATGCCATAAAGAAAATTTGAGAACACATCAAGCTCATCTGTTGCTACTCCTAGATCTGAGAATTTTTAGACTTGTGGGTTTTTGTTTTTGAAGATCTGATGAGATTTAGAAAATTAGAGGGGATTTTGAAATTAATACTATAAACTTAGCCCATGTGCTTAACTACATATTTTCTGATGGAATCAAAAAAGTGGTTTGAATTGATTCTATGGATTGAAGATGAAGAAGAGGAGAGAGAATTTTCTGGGATGAAGATGAAGAAGAGGAAAATAATTTTCTGGGTTGAAGATGAATAAGAGGAAAGAGATAAAAAATCCATGTTGGAAATCATATAAGCATTTATTTGTTTTTTCATTTTTCTTTTAAAAGCCAAGTATGAAAATAGAAGATAGAGTTTAACGTCCGTCCAATTTTTTGGACGGAATGACCCAATTCAGGATTTTTAAAAAGCACAGTGGGCCAATTGCATATTTTTAAAGTTTAGTGGTCAATTGCTTACAAGTCGACGACCACATGAGATAAATGTGCTTTTTGCCATTTTCATTTTTAGTATGTTCCAATTTTCAAAATTATTGGTACATTTCTATTTTAGGACTATAAAGTTACATGATATTCCTAATTTGTTATTAAGTTTTTACTATCATTATCAATATCGCACCACCACAACTGAATTTCTCTATGTGAGAACATAAAATTATTCTTAAAAGTTGCTGATTTACAAATTTATCTCTAATTTTGGTACAGAGGAAGTATTAATGTAAACACTTAGATGCTATGTTCTCCTATGCTATGTTTGACAACTCAACACTAAGCTCCAAAATTGAATTTGAAAGCAAATTTGCAATTTCATTGAATTGAAATTTAATTAAAATTTGGAGCTCAATACCAATTCCAAAGGCTGGAATTGGGTTGCAAAACATGGCCTGAAAGTATTAAGGCGATAATGTATGTAGGTTTTGCACTTCTTTACAGTGTTTGAAAACGTTTAATTTTCTGTCTTCTGCAACTGAGTTAGGTTGATTGAAATTGGTGTCCAAAAGTACTTAGGGATCTTTGAAACTGTTTTGCTACATTACTTTTATTTGCTGTTGAAGATGATGTAGACATTGCAAATGTTGGCTAATATTACGTGTTTGACGATTGATATTAGCTTGGGATAGATGATGACCATTTTAGCATCATAAGAAACTTTTTATAACTGACTATCTGTTTCTTTCCATAGTTTTGTTCCATCAAGCTGTGAGGACATTTCTTCTTTCCCTTGTAGTAGTTTATACCATTGTGCCTTGTACTGTTGATCTTTTATCTCACATTCTTTATTTCTTGTCATGCTTATTCGAAAGCATTCACTGCCAACATATTAAGCTATCAAAGGCTGATGAATGACTATTGGCCCACAAATTTAGGCTTAAATGTTAACAAATTGATGCTTCTTGGTGACTGTGACAGTCATACTTGTACTGTTTGATTTTTTGTTAAATTTTTTTATAGTACTTATAAGCATTGCCATGAGTGTTGCAATTATAGGTTCTTGGTCCATGCAGTGATTTACCTAAAATATTGGTTGGGGGATGGTTTTTTCTTGTGAGTAGACTTTCCCGTACAACTAAATTACAGTGACAAAAAGAAGAAGATGAAATTATTATTTGAGAGATTAATTAGTTAAAGGTTAGTCGCCTTTAAATTTGTCAGCAATCAAAACCCCAAGTGATTCTGAACAAAAAAAAACTTGGTTTAAACCATCAATCTGGTAGGTTGCCACTTTACACAGTGACCACTCAAACGAGTTTGTCCAACATCGATGTTGTTTTGTTAATTGTTATTTTGTTTATACATGTTTGGTTGTTATAAGTCATGGCTGCACAAAAAAGTTATTTTGGATTTTATTGTGACTACAAGGACTTTGCAGGAGCTCGCCCGTTAGACTGCACAAACAGCAATTTTTCTTTTTGTCTATTAGTGTTTTGATATGCCTCTCTGCTAATGAATTATCACTATGTGTCACCAGTTGTTATTTACATGTACTTCTAATGTTTCATCTCAGGCAGATCAGCAAATAGAAGAAAATCTACTTGCTGGGAGAGGTATCGTGTTTAATCGTGTCCTAGAAGCTGTACCCTATAATGGAAATGGAGATAAAATCAAACTACCGCCGTCCTGCTTCACAGAGTTATCTGACAAAGGTTCATTTGACAAAGGGCCATTGCACTTCCAGTTGTCAGTTATGCATCATGATGGTCTTTCAGTTTCGGAAGGTGCTGAAAGACAACATCATGGAACAACTCATGCCGGGGTTCTGGAATTTACTGCAGAAGAGGGTTCTGTTGGGCTTCCTCCTCATATATGGAGTAATTTATTTGCCACAAACCTTCCAAAGAGTTCCTTTATTGAAGTGCGCTATGTGTGGCTGCCGAAAGGAACTTATGCAAAACTTCAACCAGTTGAATTTGGCTTTTCAGACGTACCCAATCACAAAGCTGTGCTTGAAACAAGCCTTCGCCAGCATGCAACCCTTTCTCAAGATGATGTGCTCACAGTAAATCATGGCTTACTTCCATACCATTTACATGTTCTTGAGTTAAAACCTTCTTTAAGTGTATCTGTCCTGGAAACAGATATTGAGGTTGATATTGTTAGTCCTGATTCGGCTCCGGAAAGAACAAATCAGCATGTACTGAGACCCCTTTTGTTTGGGAAGTCAGAATCTGGAGTTGTGGATGAAGGGAACTACATGTATTACAAGTTCTCAATAGACAGTGACACTTGGGTAAGAATTTCTTCGGGGGGTGCTGAGATTGAGGTAAAGATAAACACGGAGGCACAAGTAGGAGATACTGATCTTTACATTTCCAAGCAACCTCTCCTATTCCCAACTCGGCACCAACATGGATGGTCTTCCCACGATGTGGGCTCAAAGGCTTTGGTCCTCAGCTCTAAGGACCAGAACTTGGCTGAAGGTATTTACAGTATTGCTGTATATGGCTTCAAGGGAAAAACAAAATACCAGGTGTCAGTGACAATTCAAGATAGCAACAACCGCAAGGTAGGTCAGCAAGCTGTGTCTTCCTCATCATTTGTGGAGGCAGATGCAGTGGAGTGCAGGAACTGCAAGCATTATATACCATCTAGAACAATATCACTGCACGAGGCTTACTGTAGAAGACATAATGTCATCTGTCAGCATGTTGGTTGTGGTGTTGTTCTTAGGATTGATGATGACAAGAACCATGTTCACTGTGAGAAATGCGGACAAGCTTTTCAAGGAGGAGAGATGGAGAAGCACATGAAAGTGTTTCACGAGCCACTTCACTGCACCTGCGGAGTTGTACTTGAGAAGGAACAGATGGTGAGTAATAAACTGATCCTGCATTTCTTGTTCCTATTTGTGGTGTCTATTGCTGTATTGCTAATCTGGGTTGTCTGCTGTCTTGTTACTGTTCTAATGCCACAGATTTTGGCCTTTGTCTCTGAACTTACCATGGTTAGTACTGCATAAGATAAACATTATGGACTTGAAACCTAGAAATTATTGGCTGTCAAGATTGATATTTGACTTTCTTTCCTCAGTTGCAGTTCCTAATAGAATCCCATACATAACATTTAACACAGTTGTTTCCTTTTTGCAGTTAAATTTTCAATCGAATTTATCTTTTAATATTTTGTTCTCATAAGAAATTGCTGCAGATTTATTGCATTTTATGCACTCTTCTCATACCATTCTTCTTTTCTTTTCCTCCGCTAGGTGAAACACCAATCCTCGGACTGCCCATTACGCCTAGTGACGTGCCAGTTCTGTGGGGATATGGTACAAGCCGGAACTTGTGCTGCAGATGTGCGAGATCGATTAAGAGGTCTTTCAGAGCATGAGAGCCTTTGTGGGTCCAGAACTGCCCCATGTGATTCTTGTGGGCGTGCAATAATGTTAAAAGATATGGACATTCATCAAATTGCTGTTCATCAAAGGAATTGATCCTAAATATGCATGATGCTATTGTTCTTATTTAATACCACTGGGAATGAGTTATCTTTAGTGCAGTGATAAATGAAAATGGAGGGCCTAGCAATTGTCCCCCCATCTGGGGAATGACTTGTGTACATTCTAAATTGTAGTGCTTCATTTGGTCCTCTGTTTTCTTTAATTACAAAAGATAATATGAGAAACTACTAACTATAAATATAAAAAAAAAAGAACAAAATTCTCTCTAAAAAAGACAAATATAAAAAGACGAAGGGTGCGCAGATTAATTTGGCGGTCATATTCAATTTTAACTTTTTCCACTGAAAACAGAAAAGAGCATCAAGAAAGATTTTTTTATTTATTTTTTGACAAAGCATCTTGAAAGAGAGAATGTTTTCAGAATTACTATAATGCTAAACAGACAGCTCGTGCGGTACTATTATTATTCACAATATGATGATGATCATCATGAAACAGACGACAGGTAATTTTTTAAAACCTTCTTAAAGGTTTTTTATCTTCAAAAATAAACTTTGAATATATATATATATATATATATATATATATATATATATATATATTCTTGTTTTGAGTTTTATGTTAACATCGTAATTCAATTTTATTACTCCATCTGTTCCTAAAAGATTGTCGTTTTTGAATAAAAAAATTATTCCACTTTATTTGTCATTTATAACTTTCTAGGAAAATAAATTATTTACTTTCTTATATCACCCTTACTGTGACGCCCCCAAAATAGGTATAAATCACCCATTCCGAGTCACCAAATACATGGTACAGAATACAAATACAAACTTAAATATACAACATGAGCTGTGAGTTTTAATACAAATATTATCTTCTAAACAGTATTCAAACTCAAAATAAGTCCTCAATACTATCACACTATTTCACAGAATAGTGAGGCCTACTAATGCACCATCTCGAACCATCACTCCGTTTCCCGACTAGTCCCGACTATGTTCTCATTTCCTTAAGAGAACAATGAAAGCAAAGGGTTAGCTCAACTAGCCCAGTAAGAAATATTATGACTAAGATAATGCAGAATAAATTATCGTTAGCCTTCAACAGTGTTAAACTGATAAAATACAATAAACATCAAGTTTAACTGCAGCGGAACAAGCAATCCATTAAAAGAGTCAAGTAGAGCATGATATCTACTATCTTCTATGATTTAAGAGTTTATCATCAATTTTATCACTGAGACTCAGCTCAATAAATAGTATCAAAACCATGAATTATCTATGCACTACGAATCAAGGATATTCGTGTTTTCATCAATGGTCATGATCATACCGAATAATCCCTGGTCATAATCATACCAACAACTGTCCAGCAATGCACTACGGGCCACTGAAGACTTTTACCACATTATTTGTAACATTACGGGTCATGATTATACCGAATAATTCATGGTCATAATCATACCAATCAATAGTTCATCTATGCACGTAAGCCAAAGATGACTTTCATCACAATATAAGCATGAGGATGATGACAATGATATAAGAATTCAATTAAATGAAAGCAAATGATAAATTTTAAAGATTTATAATTTAATTTATTCAGAATTCAATAATGTCCAAATTGTCAACATGATACTGCTTTGTGGAGTAAAATTTAAGAATAATATTGTATCAAAAATAATTTTGACCGAACAGAAATTAATTTTTGTCATGATTAGTACTCTGGGTGAATAGTACCCGAGTGAATAGTACCATGTGAATAGTACTTCAGGAATAGTACCCCGTAAATAGTACTTTGTGAATAGTACCCGTGAATAGTACTTTGTGAATAGTACCCGTGAATAGTACTTTGTGAATAGTACTAAGTGAATAGTACCGTATAAATGAATAGTACTCATGGACAGTATTCCGGCATGAAAAGCTTAAAATTTAACAAGAATATGTAGAAAATATCCTTGTGAAACGATACTAGATGAAGCGCAAATTTCAAGGATATTCTACTAATTTCACGGAGTATAGAAGCAATACTTTAACAAAATAAGAGTATAATCAGGATTACGAGACGAAATAATATTACTCACTTACTACAGAGTATGGAAGAAAATATTTGTAAGACCCCGAATTTTATGAAATAAAAGTATTCAATTTTTCTTATAATTACTATTCAGTAAATGGTTAAATTGATAAAAGTTTAAAGTTATGGGTGAAATATGAATTTTTTTTTCAAAATAAGCAAGTGGTTATAAAATAATCATTGTTGTCGGGGAATATTCGTTTGGTCGTGGAATATTCTTTCTGTCGGAGAATATTCGTACGACGGCGCAGCTATTTGTGGGCCCCATAACGAATAACTGTCGGGTGAAGAAAAACGACAAATTTGAGTTTTTACAAATAACGGCGTAGTTGTTATCGTTAATACTGTTGAAATACCCGGTGGTTAAAATACAGTAATACGCGTTATTGCACAGTAGCACACGGTATTGCACAGTATTTTTGAAATTATTGATTCTTACGTAAGAAGGCAATACTCAATAATTGTTACAGTAATTACTGTTCAATATTTTATTTTATTGATTCAATAATTGCTACGTTGAAATTTTGTATTATTGTTGTTCAATAATTGTTGCTGCACAGTATTTCCCATTATCAGATCAATAATTCATATTATTTGAATAGTATTATTAGATAGCATTATTGGCAATGTCTAGAAAGTTCTGTCTAAGGAGAGGTTTGGTCATCTAATTGCGCGCCAGTAAGGAGAAATCCTTATTGGAAAGCCCCCTCTTTCCTGGGAACGGCCTGGTTGTTATAAATGTGATTCTGTAATATTATTTGTGAATAATTAATTATTGATTCATATGATAAGGAAATATTTATTTTATGTGGATATAAACGAGGGATATATTTTTGTGGTTAAAAATGAAGGAGTTAATGTTGAGATTTTTATCCGTATTTTTGTCGGAATGGAGGTATTAAAAATCAGGGTTTTTGAGATATTTTGCGGGGGTTATAATTTTTAATCCGACCGTTGGATCGTGGTAATTTTTGGATATGTTATACATATATAAGTTGAGTATATGCCCACAAATTTTGAACCGTTAAAAATGAACGTATGATTTATTATGAATTTTACGAGATGACTGATTCAGAAATTGTTGAATTTTCGGAGTTTATCATTTTGGTGGAAAATTCTAGAATTGGTGGGCCCCACTTGTGGTTGGTGAAGAAATGTGTTGAATTATATTTCAAATGTGGTGGGTGGGAATAGTAGCAGGTAAAGCCATCAGGTTGCAGGTCAAACCTACCAAAATTTTCCTATAAATAGAGGGCTAAGTTAGAATTGAAAATCACACCAGAAACATAAGCTTTCTCTCTTTCTCTCTCTAGATTATTGAGTGTATTTTGTGAGTATTTAGATACTTGGTGAGTTGCTATTCATCAGTGCAAGTTTCTTTCAGCCTTATACCGATCAGAAGTACTGCTCTTTTGAGGTAAGGGATAGTAAGGGATATTAAGGGATTTTAAGGGTTGTTATGATTTTCAGTTTCGTAATTTTTCTGATCTTCAAAAATTCTGGAAAAATTTGAAATGATATTTTGATGAGTTTTCTTGATTGTGTCCAAAAATGGTGATTTTTGGATGTATAGATTGAGAGTTATGAATTTTATGAGAAAAGACTATTTTAAAAGTAACAGCTTATAATTCCTTGTGGTTAACTCCAAAATTGATGAAATTTTTATTGGGAGTACATGTATATGATAGAAGTATACTCTGTAAATTTCAGAATTTTTAGACAAAAGTACAATTTTTGATAAATGTCTAAATATTCGGCTATTTTGGCCATATGAAAAATAGTAAATGACTTTTAAAAATTTGAGAAAAATATATGTTCACTATGGGACTATATTATGCTAAATCCCAGAAAAAAATATTTTTGGAACTGATTTGGTATTTTTTATGAAAATGGTCTAGTTATGAGTAAATGAATTAAATATGTTTTGTGAGGAAAGAAAATTGGAAAATAGGATTTTATGGCTGGAGAATCCTATATGAGGTATATGCAGATTTTTGATGAGGGTTTTGGCTATTGATGATGAAATCTTAAGAGTTGACATTTTATGATGATTAAATGCATTAATTAGTAAAGTGTAAACAATTTAAATAAATTGTTTATAAGCTTAAGAAATGTTATTCTTTCAATATCATTATACCGAAATATTGGTATAGATTTTATTGTTGAATTTCTACCTTTTTGAGTCGAGGTTACTATTCATGAGTTACTATTCACGACAAAATTGGTTTCTTTTTCTAACCAAATTATAGTTGATTTATGAATATTGCTCTTGAAATTAAATCCATGTTTTGACCATATTATTTTTATAATCATATATAACATTTTTATAACCTTGATGTTGAAATTCTCTTTCGCTTGAGTGTAAAGATGGGTAAATTATTGGTATGATCATGACTATGGGTTCTCTTTGGCCAGTAGTGCAAAGTTGAATTGTTGACTGGTATGATCATGACCATTGAATTTATAATTGAATATCTTTAGCTTAAGTGCAAAGGTGAAATGATCAACATGGTTATAATTATTGTTTATATAAATTCTTAAATGATTATATATTCTTTGAGGTATTAATATATTTGGCATGTAGTGCAAATATGAATTGTTGAGGAATATCTTTGGCCTGTAGTGCAAAGATGAATTGTAGATGAATATCTTTGGCCCGTAGTGCAAAGATGACCTGTTGTTGAATATCTTTGGCCAGTAATGCAAAGATGAACGGTTGAGGAATATCTTTGGCCTGTAGTGCAAAGATGAATTGTAGATGAATATCTTTGGCCTGTAGTGCAAAGATGGTCTGTTGATGAATATCTTTGGCCCGTAGTGCAAAGATAAACTGTTGTTGAATATCTTTGGTCGTAGTGCAAAGATGGATTTATTAGTATGATTATGAACAGGAACTGTGATTTGGTATAACCATGATCTTTGATGTTTCAGGTAAAGACATGTGATGAAAATATTCTTCGTCCTGGGTGCGAAGAAAAATTTAGAATCACAATTATGATTATGAGTTATTCATATGATTGTGGAAAGGAACTGTTGATTGATGTTACAGGGATAAAACATTGTTGATGGATTTTTAACATGGAGAAGATAATAGACTTTATAGTCTATTTGACTCTTCTAATGGATTGCTCGTTCCGCTGCAACTATGGTTGAAATTTTTATCATTTACCATATGTTCTAAATCTCTGATTTATTATTGATGAAGGCTACTGATAATTTAATTATCTTTAGTCATGATATTCTTTACTGGGCTAGTTGTGCTCACCCTTTTGCTTCACAATTCCTTTCAGGTAATAAGAGTGTAGCTGGGTCGAGCGAGGGTAACGGGAAAATAGAACAGTGGTCTCTAGCTGTGGATGTTCTCCCGAAGCAGTATAGAAAAGTTCATTTAGTAGTTATGTTTGGTGAATCCAATAGGGTAAGGTGTACCCAACGTTGGAAGGGTGGTTTGTCACTATCATACAAGATGTCTAACGACATACAACCTCGTGTCATCATAAGACAGGGATGTGCTCATCCACTTGCTGAGTATATATACGAGCACTACCTATATAATCTTGGTGTTTGTTTGAAGTATAATTCTCAATTAGAGACAGTAGAGATAATGATATGTCAAGAGAAGACTCACCATTGGGAAGAATATGATAGTAATCTTCTCGTTTTTCTTTGGGGTCTATTGGGTCAACCAAGGATAATTCTGTGGCCATATGATATCTATCATAACCTAGACGCGTGGCCTCCCATGTACGAAGGTTTCCTTGAGCACTTCCCAAAGATTCTAATTTCTAAAACAGTTTTTGACTATACCTTTATGTAAAGTGTTATTGTGAGGTGATGTCCACGGTTGGAACATGAGTCACATTTGGTATATATTTGTATCCAAACTCACAGCATATGTGTTGTTGTATTTTGCACGACAATTGTTGTAATAAAGTTGTAGTTGTTTTCTGTACCATGTATTTGACGACTCAGAATGGGTTGGGTGGAATGAACCTATTTTGGGGTTGTCACAGTTGGTATCAGAGCTTAGGGATATGATCTCTGGTGGAGATCGGGGAATATAACTAGGAGGGGAGAGATACGTAAATCCTTCGCTAGTGTGTCCTACCTAAGCTTATTTGTTGGTTAGTCATAATATTGGGATATTATGTGATATGTTAATTTGTTTAATTAACCCTTATTTTATGGCAGTATTTGAGAATGGCAGCTGAGAATGCTAACAATGGAGTGAATGAGACTGTGGGGATACCTCTAATCACTAACCATGATAATGTGATGTCAGACGAAGAAGGAGTTAGAGATATCTATGTGGTGAGTGAAGAATTGATAGTTGCACCCGAGATAGTCGCAGAGGTAACAGCTGAGACTGAGGAAGAAGAGGAAGAAGAAGTACCAGAGGAGAGTTTATTAGAGGTATTATATGATCAAAATGTAGAATTTCAAAATCGTATTCATGAGTTAGAAGAGCAGGCAGAAGAACGACAGGCGGTCGTGGAACAAAAGGATGCAACAATTCAAGCTTGTGTTACCCGATATGTGATGCTTGAACAGAAGCATTCTTTGGCAGAGTATAAGATGATAAAAATGGAATCTGAGCTGAAAGAAGAAAAAATTGAACGAGTGAGAATAAGTGATGCATGGGCAAAAGTCGCACGACACGTGGATATTGTGGAAAGAGATGTTCGATCTAAGAAGGCTAAAATAGATGATATGAATTTCTCTTTTTGGAAAGCAATTGGGAGAACCCAACATCGAGTTTTGAATTACCCTGTACATAGCGGTCAACCTGAATCCGATATGGATCGAAGATTGATGATTCAGATCATGAATGAGGAGTACGAAGAGGCAGTTGAGGGAGGAATATGTCCTATAGAAAGGTATATTCCAACGGTAATGATGACGCCAAATGCTGCTCCAGACAAGTCAAAGCCGAGTAGTTCGAGGGATGGCGGTTGTCATGACTTCCCAACAAATGAGGAACCCAAATGAAGTTATCATGGGAGATGAGCAATGGAGAAATCATGATGATCTGAGAGATAGAATCTGAAATGGAAGCAAGGTATTCTCAACTCTTCGAAATACCAGGTACGTAAATTTCGGGGACGAAATTTCATAAGGAGGGGAGATTGTAAGACCCCGAATTTTATGAAATAAAAGTATTCAATTTTTCTTATAATTACTATTCAGTAAATGGTTAAATTGATAAAAGTTTAAAGTTATGGGTGAAATATGAATTTTTTTTTCAAAATAAGCAAGTGGTTATAAAATAATCATTGTTGTCGGGGAATATTCGTTTGGTCGTGGAATATTCTTTCTGTCGGAGAATATTCGTACGACGGCGCAGCTATTTGTGGGCCCCATAACGAATAACTGTCGGGTGAAGAAAAACGACAAATTTGAGTTTTTACAAATAACGGCGTAGTTGTTATCGTTAATACTGTTGAAATACCCGGTGGTTAAAATACAGTAATACGCGTTATTGCACAGTAGCACACGGTATTGCACAGTATTTTTGAAATTATTGATTCTTACGTAAGAAGGCACTACTCAATAATTGTTACAGTAATTACTGTTCAATATTTTATTTTATTGATTCAATAATTGCTACGTTGAAATTTTGTATTATTGTTGTTCAATAATTGTTGCTGCACAGTATTTCCCATTATCAGATCAATAATTCATATTATTTGAATAGTATTATTAGATAGCATTATTGGCAATGTCTAGAAAGTTCTGTCTAAGGAGAGGTTTGGTCATCTAATTGCGCGCCAGTAAGGAGAAATCCTTATTGGAAAGCCCCCTCTTTCCTGGGAACGGCCTGGTTGTCATAAATGTGATTCTGTAATATTATTTGTGAATAATTAATTATTGATTCATATGATAAGGAAATATTTATTTTATGTGGATATAAACGAGGGATATATTTTTGTGGTTAAAAATGAAGGAGTTAATGTTGAGATTTTTATCCGTATTTTTGTCGGAATGGAGGTATTAAAAATCAGGGATTTTGAGATATTTTGCGAGGGTTATAATTTTTAATCCGACCGTTGGATCGTGGTAATTTTTGGATATGTTATACATATATAAGTTGAGTATATGCCCACAAATTTTGAACCGTTAAAAATGAACGTATGATTTATTATGAATTTTACGAGATGACTGGTTCAGAAATTGTTGAATTTTCGGAGTTTATCATTTTGGTAGAAAATTCTAGAATTGGTGGGCCCCACTTGTGGTTGGTGAAGAAATGTGCTGAATTATATTTTAAATGTGGTGGGTGGGAATAGTAGCAGGTAAAACCATCAGGTTGCAGGTCAAACCTACCAAAATTTTCCTATAAATAGAGGGCTAAGTTAGAATTGAAAATCACACCAGAAACATAAGCTTTCTCTCTTTCTCTCTCTAGATTATTGAGTGTATTTTGTGAGTATTTAGATACTTGGTGAGTTCCTATTCATCAGTGCAAGTTTCTTTCAGCCTTATACCGATCAGAAGTACTGCTCTTTTGAGGTAAGGGATAGTAAGGGATATTAAGGGATTTTAAGGGTTGTTATGATTTTCAGTTTCGTAATTTTTCTGATCTTCAAAAATTCTGGAAAAATTTGAAATGATATTTTGATGAGTTTTCTTGATTGTGTCCAAAAATGGTGATTTTTGGATGTATAGATTGAGAGTTATGAATTTTATGAGAAAAGACTATTTTAAAAGTAACAGCTTATAATTCCTTGTGGTTAACTCCAAAATTGATGAAATTTTTATTGGGAGTACATGTATATGATAGAAGTATACTCTGTAAATTTCAGAATTTTTAGACAAAAGTACAATTTTTGATAAATGTCTAAATATTCGGCTATTTTGGCCATATGAAAAATAGTAAATGACTTTTAAAAATTTTGAGAAAAATATATGTTCACTATGGGACTATATTATGCTAAATCCCAGAAAAGAAATATTTTTGGAACTGATTTGGTATTTTTTATGAAAATGGTCTAGTTATGAGTAAATGAATTAAATATGTTTTGTGAGGAAAGAAAATTGGAAAATAGGATTTTATGGCTTGAGAATCCTATATGAGGTATATGCAGATTTTTGATGAGGGTTTTGGCTATTGATGATGAAATCTTAAGAGTTGACATTTTATGATGATTAAATGCATTAATTAGTAAAGTGTAAACAATTTAAATAAATTGTTTATAAGCTTAAGAAATGTTATTCTTTCAATATCATTATACCGAAATATTGGTATAGATTTTATTGTTGAATTTCTACCTTTTTGAGTCGAGGTTACTATTCATGAGTTACTATTCACGATAAAATTGGTTTCTTTTTCTAACCAAATTATAGTTGATTTATGAATATTGCTCTTGAAATTAAATCCATGTTTTGACCATATTATTTTTATAATCATATATAACATTTTTATAACCTTGATGTTGAAATTCTCTTTCGCTTGAGTGTAAAGATGGGTAAATTATTGGTATGATCATGACTATGGGTTCTCTTTGGCCAGTAGTGCAAAGTTGAATTGTTGACTGGTATGATCATGACCATTGAATTTGTAATTGAATATCTTTAGCTTAAGTGCAAAGGTGAAATGATCAACATGGTTATAATTATTGTTTATATAAATTCTTAAATGATTATATATTCTTTGAGGTATTAATATATTTGGCATGTAGTGCAAATATGAATTGTTGAGGAATATCTTTGGCCTGTAGTGCAAAGATGAATTGTAGATGAATATCTTTGGCCCGTAGTGCAAAGATGACCTGTTGTTGAATATCTTTGGCCAGTAATGCAAAGATGAACGGTTGAGGAATATCTTTGGCCTGTAGTGCAAAGATGAATTGTAGATGAATATCTTTGGCCTGTAGTGCAAAGATGGTCTGTTGATGAATATCTTTGGCCCGTAGTGCAAAGATAAACTGTTGTTGAATATCTTTGGTCGTAGTGCAAAGATGGATTTATTAGTATGATTATGAACAGGAACTGTGATTTGGTATAACCATGATCTTTGATGTTTCAGGTAAAGACATGTGATGAAAATATTCTTCGTCCTGGGTGCGAAGAAAAATTTAGAATCACAATTATGATTATGAGTTATTCATATGATTGTGGAAAGGAACTGTTGATTGATGTTACAGGGATAAAACATTGTTGATGGATTTTTAACATGGAGAAGATAATAGACTTTATAGTCTATTTGACTCTTCTAATGGATTGCTCGTTCCGCTGCAACTATGGTTGAAATTTTTATCATTTACCATATGTTCTAAATCTCTGATTTATTATTGATGAAGGCTACTGATAATTTAATTATCTTTAGTCATGATATTCTTTACTGGGCTAGTTGTGCTCACCCTTTTGCTTCACAATTCCTTTCAGGTAATAAGAGTGTAGCTGGGTCGAGCGAGGGTAACGGGAAAATAGAACAGTGGTCTCTAGCTGTGGATGTTCTCCCGAAGCAGTATAGAAAAGTTCATTTAGTAGTTATATTTGGTGAATCCAATAGGGTAAGGTGTACCCAACGTTGGAAGGGTGGTTTGCCACTATCATACAAGATGTCTAACGACATACAACCTCGTGTCATCATAAGACAGGGATGTGCTCATCCACTTGCTGAGTATATATACGAGCACTACCTATATAATCTTGGTGTTTGTTTGAAGTATAATTCTCAATTAGAGACAGTAGAGATAATGATATGTCAAGAGAAGACTCACCATTGGGAAGAATATGATAGTAATCTTCTCGTTTTTCTTTGGGGTCTATTGGGTCAACCAAGGATAATTCTGTGGCCATATGATATCTATCATAACCTAGACGCGTGGCCTCCCATGTACGAAGGTTTCCTTGAGCACTTCCCAAAGATTCTAATTTCTAAAACAGTTTTTGACTATACCTTTATGTAAGGTGTTATTGTGAGGTGATGTCCACGGTTGGAACATGAGTCACATTTGGTATATATTTGTATCCAAACTCACACAGCATATGTGTTGTTGTATTTTGCACGACAATTGTTGTAATAAAGTTGTAGTTGTTTTCTGTACCATATATTTGACGACTCAGAATGGGTTGGGTGGAATGAACCTATTTTGGGGTTGTCACAATATTAATGCTTATGAATACTGAAAAACATAATATCTCTTACCTCAGAAGAAGACTGAAAACTGGAATAGTGAAGTAGCAGACTTCTCTTATTCTTTCTCTCTATAGCTTCTCTCTCTATAGATTCTCTCTCTATAATTGCTTTTATGAGTCTTAGTGAATTGGTGAGAATGAAATAAGAATGAGCTTCTATTTATAGAAAAATATAGCTTCGATAATTGCACGTTTTGGGACTCAAAATATTACAGTATAATACCTTCATCTTTTTTTTTATTTTTAATTTAGTCCTATAAGTATTATCAAACTTGCACCACCTCCCCTAATAGTACATCATGTGAATCAATAGTACACACATGTGAAAAAAATAGTTACGGTATAGTATCTTCATCTATACCTCTATTTTTAATTTAGTCATGCACGTATTATCAATCTTGCACCAACTCTCCTAATAGTGCATGCATGTGAATCAATAGTACATACATGTGAACAAATAGTTATAAGCATGTGAATTAATAGCAATTAATTACTCATTTATTCGATTAATTACCCGATTGGTCAATATAACCTTCTGACATCAATTATTATCGAAATAATTGTCGATTTTCACTAACACTAATAATCCCAACACAATGAAAATATCAATATTATCTTTAATCAACACGAACTTATTCATCATTAATATTATAACTCACAATATTTAACAATCAGATCATTTCCAAGAAAGAGGGAGCTTTCCGATAAGGATTTTTCCCTATTGGCGCGCAATTAGGTGACCAAACCTCCTCTCGACAGAACTTTCTAGACATTTTCAATATTGTAAATAATAATATGAAAAACTTTGTCGTCTCAATTATTGATTTAATAATATATAAAATATTGACAATAATTGAATCAAATAACATGAGATACTATGCAGCAATTGTGACGCCCCCCAAAAATAGGTATACATCACCCATCTTGGGTCGTCAGATACATAGTACAGAATACAAATACAACTTACTAATACAACTGTCGTGTACAATACGACAAAACATAAACTGTGAGTTTGAATACAAATATTATCTTCTAGAGAGTATTCATACTCAAAAGGAGTCCTCGTTACATTTATTAACACACCATTACATAGAATAGTGAGGACTACTAACTAATACTATCATTCGGACCATCACTCCGTTCCCCGACTTGCCCCAGCTACGTTCTCATTTCCTGAAGAGAACAGTGAAAGAAAGGGTGAGCTCAACTAGCCCAGTAAGAAATATTATGACTAAGATAATGCAGAATAAATTATCATTAGCCTTCAACAATGTTAAACTGATAAAATACAATAGACATCAAGTTTAACTGTAGCGGAATAAGCAATCCATTAAAAGAGTCAAGTAGAAAATAAACTCTACTATCTTTTATGATTTAAAAGATTTTCCAACACTGTGATCGCTGAGACTCAGCTTAATAAAATAATCCACATCATCGAATCACCCCTGCACTACGGCCAAGGATATTCGTATATTCATTAATGGTCATGATCATGCCAACAACTGTCCATCAATGCTCTACGGGCCAATGAGGACTTTTACCACATCATTTGTAATATTACGGTCATGATTACACCGAATAATCCCTGGTCATAATTATACCAAGTCCATCTATGCACTACAGGCCACAGATGACTTTCAACAGAATATAAACATGAGGATGATGACAATGATATAAGAATTCAATAAAACAAGTTCAAGAATTAATTTATCCAAGAATTAACAACGTCCAAATTGTCAACATGATACTGCTTGGTGGAGTATAATTCAAGAATGACCAGGAGAATATTTTCATGAAAAGATACTGGATGAAACGCAATTATCAAGGATATTCCACAAATTTCATGGAGTATAGAAGTCAAAACTGAACCAACTGAGTATAATAAAGAATGGAATAACAAAAGAAATCACCATGCATGCGATAGACCGCACAGACAGGTTATTCCAGCAGAATAATAAATAATAGAACCAGGTCCGGCGTAAACGCACAGACAGGATATTCCGACAGAATAATAAATAATGGAACCAGGTCCGGTGTAAAATACACAGACAGGATGTTCCAACAGAATAATAACAAGACGGAACCAGGTCTGGTGTAAAACACACAGACAGGATGTTCCAACAGAATAATAATAAAAATGGAACCAGGTCCGGTGTAAAATACACAGACAGGATGTTCCAACAGAATAATAATAAAAACAGAACCAGGTCCGGTGTAAAACACACAGACAGGATGTTCCAACAGAATAATAGAAGAATGTCACCAAGTATAGGGTAGACCGCGTATACTGGTTATTCCAACAGAATAATAAAGAATGGAATAACAGAAGTTCTCTTCATGAATAAGAAAGAATAACACCCCTTACCGTTTTAAAGAAGAGCTGAAGTAAGGAAGTAGTTAAGTAGCAGAATACTCTTCTTCTCTCTCTCTATAGTTTCTCTCTCTAGAGTTCAGTGAATTCGTAAGAAATAATGAAAGAATGAGCTGCTATTTATAGAAAAATAGAATGCATAGTAACTAATCCATGAACGGTCCAGATTGATTACTTTAATCTGACGGTCCATATTTAAAGAAAAATCTTTTAAATAAAATATAATATATTCTATTTATAGAATAACTTTAATAAAGTATTTTGTTTTATATAAAAAGATGTTTCTGTTTTATTACGTTAATAATACGAATAAAACAAAACGTCATTATCGCTAAATAATTCATATTATTAACTGACAATAATGGAATCAAACTGAGTGTCTTCTCACATAAGCATTAATAATCAATACCGTGTGCTACTATGCAACCACACGTATTACTGTACTTTTACTACCGAGTAGTTCAACAGTAACAATGGTAAAACTTCCGCCGTTATTTTTAATAAAATATTTTTGTCGTTTTCTCAATCCGACAATAATTCTGTTGTGGGGTCCACCAATGATTGTGTCGTTGTACGAATATTCCCTGTTAAAACGAATATTCCCCGACCAATCGAATATTATATAACAACTTGCGTACTTTGCAAAATTTATAAATATTACCCACAACTATAACATTATATCAAATTAACTCCATAATATTCAAAAATGATATTTATAGAAAATTCATCTTTATTTATAAAAATTGGGGTCTTACAACCTCCCCTTCTTATGAAATTTCGCCCTCGAAATTAGGGTACGTACCTGGTATGTCGAAGAGATAAGGATACCTTGATTTCATTTCAGATTCTAACTCCCAAGTCATTTCCTCAACATCGTGGTTTCTCCACAAAACTTTGACTTGAGGTATAACCTTAGAGCGTAGAATATGTTCCTTCTTATCCAAAATTTGAACAGGAACTTCTTCATACGTCAAATCCTCCGCTATTTCGTCCGGTTCTAACTCAATAATGTGGTTCGGGTCTTCCACATATTTGCGTAACATGGATATGTGAAAAACGTTATGAACACGAGACATACTTGGCGGTAAAGCGAGTCTATAAGCCACAGTTCCTACTCGATCGAGGATTAAAAATGGACCGATGAATCGAGGATTGAGCTTTCCTCTCTTTCCAAATCTCGTAACTCCTTTCCATGGAGCAACACGTAAGAACACATGATCTCCTACATCAAATTCCACGTCCTTTCGATGAAGATCAGCATAACTCTTTTGTCGATCTTGTGAGGTTTTTATACGTTGTCGGATCGTTTGAATCTTTTCTGTAGTCATACATACCAACTCCGGTCCCAACAACGTTGCTTCACCCACCTCATCCCAGCATACTGGAGAACGACATTTTCTTCCATACATTGCTTCGAATGGAGCCATGCCAATACTTGCTTGATAACTGTTGTTGTAGGAAAACTCCACCAATGGCAAGAACTTGTCCCAACTTCCCTTGAAGTCAAAGACACAGAGTCTTAATAAATCTTCTAGAGTTTGAATAGTCCTCTCTGATTGTCCGTCCGTCTGAGGATGATATGCCGAACTAAATCGTAAATCTGTGCCCATAGCTTTTTGTAAACTAACCCAAAATCGTGAAGTGAATCTTGGGTCACGATCAGAAACTATGGATACTGGCATACTATGCAGTCTTACAATCTCGTTTATGTACATACGAGCAAGACGTTCAAGTGTATAAGTTTCTCATATCGGTAAGAAATGAGCAGACTTGGCCAATCTATCAACAATGACCCAAATCGCATCAATACCTTGAGAAACCCTAGGAAGACCGGTAACGAAATCCATGGTAATGTGCTCCCACTTCCATTCTGGAATTTCAAGTGGTTGCAATGGACCTTTTGGTACTTGATGCTCCGCTTTGACTCGTTGACAAGTTAGACACCTTGAGATAAACAGCGCTATCTCTCTCTTCATATTACTCCACCAAAATGTATGACGAAGATCATGATACATTTTGGTACTTCCAGGATGGATTGCAAACGGTGTGTTGTGCGCCTCCATCATGATTTCATACTTTAAATCAGGGTTGTTAGGAACACAAAGTCTGGAGTTGACTCGAAATATTCCTTCTTCATCGATTCTTGCTTCCGGCATAGTACCTTCTTGCACTTTCTTCCTTATACGCATCAGCTCCAGGTCTGTAGCTTGAGCAGCTTTAACTTTATCGATTAAAGTCGGTTCTACTCGTATATTCGCCATCATCACATGGGTCCCTGGAGTCTTTAACTCTATCTCCATCCTTTGCAAATCACACAAAATGGGCCTTTGTATTGACAATATCGCACTTGTACCCGCATATGATCTTCTACTCAATGCGTCAGCTACAACGTTCGCTTTTCCAGGATGGTATTGAATGGTATGATCATAATCTTTCAACAGTTCAAGCCAACGTCGTTGTCGCATGTTGAGTTCCTTTTGAGTGAAGAAATATTTGAGGCTTTTATGATCCGTAAAGATCTCCACCTTCTCCCCATACAAGTAATGCCTCCAAATTTTAAGTGCAAAGACAACAGCTGCCAACTCTAGATCATGAGTAGGATAATTCCTCTCATATTCCTTGAGTTGTCTTGATGCATAGGCTATGACTTTTCTATGTTGCATGAGAACGCATCCCAACCCTTTGCTCGAAGCATCACTGTAGATGACAAATCCCTCCGAGCCAGATGGTATTGTTAGAACAGGTGCTGAAATGAGTCTCCTCTTGAGTTCTTGAAAACTCTTCTCACATTCTTCGCTCCAACCGAACTTTGTATCTTTCCGAGTCAGCTGAGTTAATGGAGTAGCGATTCGAGAAAATCCCTCCACGAATCTCCGATAATAACCAGCTAGACCGAGAAAGCTACGTACTTCGGTTACTGATTTAGGTTGCTCCCAGCTTTGAATTGCTTCAATCTTTGCCGGGTCAACAGATATTCCACGACTTGATACTACGTGCCCAAGGAATGCTACCTCTTCCAGCCAGAACTCGCATTTCTTCAACTTGGCATAAAGTTTGTATTCACGAAGCTTTTGGAGTACCATCCTCAAGTGTTGCTCATGATCTTCACGGCTTTTGGAATAAACAAGGATGTCATCGATAAAGACGACTACAAAGTGATCCAAATATTCCTTGAATACCCTGTTCATCATATCCATGAAGGCAGCAGGAGCATTAGTCAATCCAAAAGACATAACTAAGAATTCATAATGCCCATACCGAGTTCTGAAGGCAGTCTTTGGAATATCCTCAGTTCTAACCTTCAGCTGATGATATCCAGAACGAAGATCGATCTTTGAAAAGAATTGTGCTCCTTGCAACTGGTCAAACAGGTCATCAATACGTGGCAATGGGTACTTATTTTTGATGGTGACATGATTCAACTCCCGATAATCAATACAAAGTCGCATACTCCCATCTTTCTTCTTCACGAACAGAACAGGAGCACCCCAAGGAGAAGTACTAGGACGAATAAAACCAATGTCTAATAATTCCTGCAGTTGAGTCTTTAACTCCTGAAGTTCAATAGGAGCCATTCGATATGGGGCTTTGGAAATGGGTTTTGTACCGGGTAAAAGGTCGATACAAAATTCAATTTCACGCTCTGGGGGTAGGCCAGGAAGTTCTTCGGGAAATACGTCAGGAAATTTATTAACAACAGAAATATCATTCAAAGCTGATGTATTTTTGTTTAGATCTGTGACATGAGCTAAGAAAGCTTGACATCCATTTTTCAATAAACGAATAGCTTTATGGCTTGAGATGACAGCGATTGATTTTAATGGTTTGGTTGCTTGAATTCGCATAATAGGTCGATTAGGAATATGAAAGCTAACAACCTTACGAAAACAATCAATTTTTGCATGATGAGTAGTTAACCAATCAATCCCTAGAATCACGTCAAATGCAAGTATTTTTAATGAAATAAGATCGACAGGTAATGTGTGGGTACCAACTTGAACCAAACAAGACTTATAAACCGTGGATGTTGTGACAACCCCAAAATAGGTTCATTCCACCCAACCCATTCTGAGTCGTCAAATACATGGTACAGAAAACAACTACAACTTTATTACAACAATTGTCGTGCAAAATACAACAACACATATGCTGTGAGTTTGGATACAAATATATACCAAATGTGACTCATGTTCCAACCGTGGACATCACCTCACAATAACACCTTACATAAAGGTATAGTCAAAAACTGTTTTAGAAATTAGAATCTTTGGGAAGTGCTCAAGGAAACCTTCGTACATGGGAGGCCACGCGTCTAGGTTATGATAGATATCATATGGCCACAGAATTATCCTTGGTTGACCCAATAGACCCCAAAGAAAAACGAGAAGATTACTATCATATTCTTCCCAATGGTGAGACTTCTCTTGACTTATCATTATCTCCACTGTCTCTAATTGAGAATTATACTTCAAACAAACACCAAGATTATATAAGTAGTGCTCATAGATATACTCAGCAAGTGGATGAGCACATCCCTGTCTTATGATGACACGAGGTTGTATGTCGTTAGACATCTTGTATGATAGTGGCAAACCACCCTTCCAACGTTGGGTACACCTTACCCTATTGGATTCACCAAATAAAACTACTAAATGATGACCACCGTTCTATTCCCTTGATACTCCCGCTCGACCCAGCTACACTCTTATTATCTGAAAGGAATTGTGAAGCAAAAGGGTGAGCACAACTAGCTCAGTAAAGAATGTCATGACTAAAGATAATTAAATTATCAATAGCCTTCATCAATAATAAATCAGAGATTTAGAACATATGGTAAATGATAAAAATTTCAACCATAGTTGCAGCGGAACGAGCAATCCATTAGAAGAGTCAAATAGACTATAAAGTCTATTATCTTCTCCATGTTAAAAATCCATCAACAATGTTTTATCCCTGTAACATCAATCAACAGTTCCTTTCCACAATCATATGAATAACTCATAATCATAATTGTGATTCTAAATTTTTCTTCGCACCCAGGACGAAGAATATTTTCATCACATGTCTTTACCTGAAACATCAAAGATCATGGTTATACCAAATCACAGTTCCTGTTCATAATCATACTAATAAATCCATCTTTGCACTACGACCAAAGATATTCAACAACAGTTTATCTTTGCACTACGGGCCAAAGATATTCATCAACAGACCATCTTTGCACTACAGGCCAAAGATATTCATCTACAATTCATCTTTGCACTACAGGCCAAAGATATTCCTCAACCGTTCATCTTTGCATTACTGGCCAAAGATATTCAACAACAGGTCATCTTTGCACTACGGGCCAAAGATATTCATCTACAATTCATCTTTGCACTACAAGCCAAAGTTATTCCTCAACAATTCATATTTGCACTACATGCCAAATATATTAATACCTCAAAGAATATATAATCATTTAAGAATTTATATAAACAATAATTATAACCATGTTGATCATTTCACCTTTGCACTTAAGCTAAAGATATTCAATTACAAATTCAATGGTCATGATCATACCAGTCAACAATTCAACTTTGCACTACTGGCCAAAGAGAACCCATAGTCATGATCATACCAATAATTTACCCATCTTTACACTCAAGCGAAAGAGAATTTCAACATCAAGGTTATAAAAATGTTATATATGATTATAAAAATAATATGGTCAAAACATGGATTTAATTTCAAGAGCAATATTCATAAATCAACTATAATTTGGTTAGAAAAAGAAACCAATTTTGTCGTGAATAGTAACTCGTGAATAGTAACTCATGAATAGTAACTCGTGAATAGTAACCCCGACATGAAAAAGGTAGAAATTCCACAATAAAATTCATACCAATACTTCGGTATAATGATATTGAAAGAATAACATTTCTTAAGCTTATAAATAATTTATTTAAATTGTTTACACTTTACTAATTAATGCATTTAATCATCATAAAATGCCAACTCTTAAGATTTCATCATCAATAACCAAAACCCTCATCAAAAATCTGCATATACCTCATATAGGATTCTCAAGCCATAAAATCCTATTTTCCAATTTTCTTACTTCACATAACATATTTAATTTATTTTCTCATAACTAGTCCATTTTCATGAAAAATACCAAATCAGTTCCAAAAATATTTCTTTTCTGGAATTTAGCATAATATAGTCCCATAGTGAACATATATTTTTCTCAGAATTTTTAAAAGTCATTTACTATTTTTCATATGGCCAAAATAGCCGAATATTTAGACATTTATCAAAAATTATACTTTTGTCTAAAAATTCTGAAATTTACAGAGTATACTTCTATCATATACATGTACTCCCAATAAAAATTTCATCAATTTTGGAGTTAACCACAAGGAATTATAAGCTGTTACTTCTAAAATAGTTTTTTCTCATAAAATTCATAACTCTCAATCTATACATCCAAAAATCACCATTTTTGGACACAATCAAGAAAACTCATCAAAATATCATTTCAAATTTTTCCAGAATTTTTGAAGGTCAGAAAAATTACGAAACTGGAAAATATAACAACCCTTAAAATCCCTTACTATCCCTTACTATCCCTTACAATCCCTTACTATCCCTTACAATCCCTTACCTCAAAAGAGCAGTACTTCTGATCGGTATAAGGCTGAAGGAAACTTGCACTGATGAATAGCAACTCACCAAGTATCTAAATACTCACAAAATACACTCAATAATCTAGAGAGAGAAAGAGAGAAAGCTTATGTTTCTGGTGTGATTTTCAATTCTAACTTAGCCCTCTATTTATAGGAAAATTTTGGTAGGTTTGACCTGCAACCTGATGGCTTTACCTGCTACTATTCCCACCCACCACATTTGAAATATAATTCAGCACATTTCTTCACCAACCACAAGTGGGGCCCACCAATTCTAGAATTTTCCACCAAAATGATAAACTCCGAAAATTCAACAATTTCTGAACCAGTCATCTCGTAAAATTCATAATAAATCATACGTTCATTTTTAACGGTTCAAAATTTGTGGGCATATACTCAACTTATATATGTATAACATATCCAAAAATTACCACGATCCAACGGTCGGATTAAAAATTATAACCCCCGCAAA
Source organism: Panax notoginseng (assembly GCA_016801055.1). NCBI lineage: Eukaryota > Viridiplantae > Streptophyta > Magnoliopsida > Apiales > Araliaceae > Panax > Panax notoginseng. The sequence continues at coordinate 138,420,373 of CM029021.1, read as the reverse complement.
ATATCTCAAAAACCCTGATTTTTAATACCTCCATTCCGACAAAAATACGGATAAAAATCTCAACATTAACTCCTTCATTTTTTAACCACAAAAATATATCCCTCATTTATATCCACATAAAATAAATATTTTCTTATCATATAAATCAATAATTAATTATTCACAAATAATATTACAGAATCACATTTATGACAACCAGGCCGTTCCCAGGAAAGAGGGGGCTTTCCAATAAGGATTTCTCCTTACTGGCGCGCAATTAGATGACCAAACCTCTCCTTAGACAGAACTTTCTAGACATTGCCAATAATGCTATCTAATAATATTATTCAAATAATATGAATTATTGATCTGATAATGAGAAATATTGTGCAGCAACAATTATTGAACAACAATAATACAAAATTTCAACGTAGCAATTATTGAATCAATAAAATAAAATATTGAACAGTAATTACTGTAACAATTATTGAGTATTGCCTTCTTACGTAAGAATCAATAATTTCAAAAATACTGTGCAATACCGTGTGCTACTGTACAATAACGCGTATTACTGTATTTTAACCACCGGGTATTTCAACAGTATTAACGATAACAACTACGCCGTTATTTGTAAAAACTCAAATTTGTCGTTTTTCTTCACCCGACAGTTATTCGTTATGGGGCCCACAAATAGCTGCGCCGTCGTACGAATATTCTCCGACAGAAAGAATATTCCACGACCAAACGAATATTCCCCGACAACAATGATTATTTTATAACCACTTGCTTATTTTGAAAAAAAATTCCTATTTCACCCATAACTTTAAACTTTTATCAATTTAACCATTTACTGAATAGTAATTATAAGAAAAATTGAATACTTTTATTTCATAAAATTCGGGGTCTTACAATCTCCCCTCCTTATGAAATTTCGTCCCCGAAATTTACGTACCTGGTATTTCGAAGAGTTGAGAATACCTTGCTTTCATTTCAGATTTCATCTTCCCTATCATCATGATTTCTCCATTGCTCATCTCCTGTATTTCAGATATCATTCTAGAATACAGCTTCAAAATAAGGGTTAATTTAACAAATTAACATATCACATAATATCCCGATATTATGACTGACCAACAAATAAGCTTAGGTAGGACACACTAGCGAAGGATTTACTCATCTCTCCCCTCCTAGTTGTATTCCCCGATCTCCGCCAGAGATCATATCCCCAAGCTCTGATACCAACTGTGACAACCCCAAAATAGGTTCATTCCACCCAACCCATTCTGAGTCGTCAAATACATGGTACAGAAAATAACTACAACTTTATTACAACAATTGTCGTGCAAAATACAACAACACATATGCTGTGAGTTTGGATACAAATATATACCAAATGTGACTCATGTTCCAACCGTGGACATCACCTCACAATAACACCTTACATAAAGGTATAGTCAAAAACTATTTTAGAAATTAGAATCTTTGGGAAGTGCTCAAGGAAACCTTCGTACATGGGAGGCCACGCGTCTAGGTTATGATAGATATCATATGGCCACAGAATTATCCTTGGTTGACCCAATAGACCCCAAAGAAAAACGAGAAGATTACTATCATATTCTTCCCAATGGTGAGTCTTCTCTTGACTTATCATTATCTCCACTGTCTCTAATTGAGAATTATACTTCAAACAAACACCAAGATTATATAAGTAGTGCTCATAGATATACTCAGCAAGTGGATGAGCACATCCCTGTCTTATGATGACACGAGGTTGTATGTCGTTAGACATCTTGTATGATAGTGGCAAACCACCCTTCCAACGTTGGGTACACCTTACCCTATTGGATTCATCAAATAAAACTACTAAATGATGACCACCGTTCTATTCCCTTGATACTCCCGCTCGACCCAGCTACACTCTTATTATCTGAAAGGAATTGTGAAGCAAAAGGGTGAGCACAACTAGCTCAGTAAAGAATATCATGACTAAAGATAATTAAATTATCAATAGCCTTCATCAATAATAAATCAGAGATTTAGAACATATGGTAAATGATAAAATTTCAACCATAGTTGCAGCGGAACGAGCAATCCATTAGAAGAGTCAAATAGACTATAAAGTCTATTATCTTCTCCATGTTAAAAATCCATCAACAATGTTTTATCCCTGTAACATCAATCAACAGTTCCTTTCCACAATCATATGAATAACTCATAATCATAATTGTGATTCTAAATTTTTCTTCGCACCCAGGACGAAGAATATTTTCATCACATGTCTTTACCTGAAACATCAAAGATCATGGTTATACCAAATCACAGTTCCTGTTCATAATCATACTAATAAATCCATCTTTGCACTACGACCAAAGATATTCAACAACAGTTTATCTTTGCACTACGGGCCAAAGATATTCATCAACAGACCATCTTTGCACTACAGGCCAAAGATATTCATCTACAATTCATCTTTGCACTACAGGCCAAAGATATTCCTCAACCGTTCATCTTTGCACTACGGGCCAAAGATATTCATCTACAATTCATCTTTGCACTACAGGCCAAAGATATTCCTCAACAATTCATATTTGCACTACATGCCAAATATATTAATACCTCAAAGAATATATAATCATTTAAGAATTTATATAAACAATAATTATAACCATGTTGATCATTTCACCTTTGCACTTAAGCTAAAGATATTCAATTACAAATTCAATGGTCATGATCATACCAGTCAACAATTCAACTTTGCACTACTGGCCAAAGAGAACCCATAGTCATGATCATACCAATAATTTACCCATCTTTACACTCAAGCGAAAGAGAATTTCAACATCAAGGTTATAAAAATGTTATATATGATTATAAAAATAATATGATCAAAACATGGATTTAATTTCAAGAGTAATATTCATAAATCAACTATAATTTGGTTAGAAAAAGAAACCAATTTTGTCGTGAATAGTAACTCGTGAATAGTAACTCGTGAATAGTAACCCCGACATGAAAAAGGTAGAAATTCCACAATAAAATTCATACCAATACTTCGGTATAATGATATTGAAAGAATAACATTTCTTAAGCTTATAAATAATTTATTTAAACTGTTTACACTTTACTAATTAATGCATTTAATCATCATAAAATGCCAACTCTTAAGATTTCATCATCAATAACCAAAACCCTCATCAAAAATCTGCATATACCTCATATAGGATTCTCAAGCCATAAAATCCTATTTTCCAATTTTCTTACTTCACATAACATATTTAATTCATTTTCTCATAACTAGACCATTTTCATGAAAAATACCAAATCAGTTCCAAAAATATTTCTTTTCTGGAATTTAGCATAATATAGTCCCATAGTGAACATATATTTTTCTCAGAATTTTTAAAAGTCATTTACTATTTTTCATATGGCCAAAATAGCCGAATATTTAGACATTTATCAAAAATTATACTTTTGTCTAAAAATTCTGAAATTTACAGAGTATACTTCTATCATATACATGTACTCCCAATAAAAATTTCATCAATTTTGGAGTTAACCACAAGGAATTATAAGCTGTTACTTCTAAAATAGTTTTTTCTCATAAAATTCATAACTCTCAATCTATACATCCAAAAATCACCATTTTTGGACACAATCAAGAAAACTCATCAAAATATCATTTCAAATTTTTCCAGATTTTTTGAAGGTCAGAAAAATTACGAAACTGGAAAATATAACAACCCTTAAAATCTCTTACTATCCCTTACTATCCCTTACTATCCCTTACAATCCCTTACCTCAAAAGAGCAGTACTTCTGATCGGTATAAGGCTGAAGGAAACTTGCACTGATGAATAGCAACTCACCAAGTATCTAAATACTCACAAAATACACTCAATAATCTAGAGAGAGAAAGAGAGAAAGCTTATGTTTCTGGTGTGATTTTCAATTCTAACTTAGCCCTCTATTTATAGGAAAATTTTGGTAGGTTTGACCTGCAACCTGATGGCTTTACCTGCTACTATTCCCACCCACCACATTTGAAATATAATTCAGCACATTTCTTCACCAACCACAAGTGGGGCCCACCAATTCTAGAATTTTCCACCAAAATGATAAACTCCGAAAATTCAACAATTTCTGAACCAGTCATCTCGTAAAATTCATAATAAATCATACGTTCATTTTTAACGGTTCAAAATTTGTAGGCATATACTCAACTTATATATGTATAACATATCCAAAAATTACCACGATCCAACGGTCGGATTAAAAATTATAACCCCCGCAAAATATCTCAAAAACCCTGATTTTTAATACCTCCATTCCGACAAAAATACGGATAAAAATCTCAGCATTAACTCCTTCATTTTTTAACCACAAAAATATATCCCTCATTTATATCCACATAAAATAAATATTTTTTATCATATAAATCAATAATTAATTATTCACAAATAATATTACAGAATCACATTTATGACAACCAGACCGTTCCCAGGAAAGAGGGGGCTTTCCAATAAGGATTTCTCCTTACTGGCGCGCAATTAGATGACCAAACCTCTCCTTAGACAGAACTTTCTAGACATTGCCAATAATGCTATCTAATAATATTATTCAAATAATATGAATTATTGATCTGATAATGGGAAATATTGTGCAGCAACAATTATTGAACAACAATAATACAAAATTTCAACGTAGCAATTATTGAATCAATAAAATAAAATATTGAACAGTAATTACTGTAACAATTATTGAGTATTGCCTTCTTACGTAAGAATCAATAATTTCAAAAATACTGTGCAATACCGTGTGCTACTGTACAATAACGCGTATTACTGTATTTTAACCACCGGGTATTTCAACAGTATTAACGATAACAACTACGCCGTTATTTGTAAAAACTCAAATTTGTCGTTTTTCTTCACCCGACAGTTATTCGTTATGGGGCCCACAAATAGCTGCGTCGTCGTACGAATATTCTCCGACAGAAAGAATATTCCACGACCAAACGAATATTCCCCGACAACAATGATTATTTTATAACCACTTGCTTATTTTGAAAAAAAATTCATATTTCACCCATAACTTTAAACTTTTATCAATTTAACCATTTACTGAATAGTAATTATAAGAAAAATTGAATACTTTTATTTCATAAAATTCGGGGTCTTACAGATGTAATGAAGGTTTCTCCCAATGGAGTTTCAACAGCTAAGTCAAAATCTAATTTTTCCGGAATCAAATTTAATCGATGAGCGCAAGTAGGAGAAATAAAAGAATGGGTAGCACCGGTATCAAATAAAGTATAGACTTCGTTAGAGTTTATGATAAGCTTACCCGTGATGACCTCATTCGGGTTCCTTGCGTTCTGGGAGGTCACAACAAACGCCCTCCCTTGCACAACCGGTTTTGACTTTTCTAGGACGGTCTTTGGTGCCTCCATCCTAGCTGAATTTGTCTTCGGTAGACGACAAAATCGGGCTAAATGACCTTCTCTTCCACAATTATAACATGCTTTGGACGGCATCGCGCAGTTTGGACTGATGTGCCCCTCCCCTCCGCATTTGAAACATATGATAGGTGGTCGTTCTCCTCTTCTTGAAATGCCCATTCTTCCTTAACGACAGGTGCTGGTGCTGACGTCTTTCCATCATTGTTGAATCTCCTCTTCTTGAAATGCCCATTCTTATTGTTTTGGCCCTGATTACCACCAAAGTGGTTACCATTTCTGGCCTGTTGATTCCCTCCACGCTTGTTGTCACCGCTTCGATGACCGCTCTCACTGGTACTATCATTTTGCCGGCTGCTCTCTTTTGGTTGCGTTGTCTCGTTGTCACGCTCCACCAACTGAGCCCTATTTACAACATCTGAATACAAACACAGTTTATGAGAAACAAGATGTTGACGTATCTCCGGCTTCAAACCTCTTAAAAACATCCGCGTCATTCTTTCTTTATTATCCACCAGGTGGGACGCAAACAGGGATAACTCCGCAAATTTTGCCTCGTACTGCGACACGGTCATATTATTCTGCTCCAATTTGATGAACTCCACCTCCTTCATGTGACGAATACTCTCGGGAAAGTATTTGTCGTTAAACAGCTCTTGGAACTTCTCCCAAGACATCTTCAGTGCGGCAGGTTTAGTACGCTTTATCGATTCCCACCAGTAATCTGCCTCTCCTCGCAACATAAAGGCGGCAAAGGGAACCTTTTGCTCCTCGGAGCAACCCAAGACATCAAATATCTTGGTGATCTGCTTTATCCATGTTTCAGCTACAAGTGGTTTGGGTTCTCCCTTAAACTCCGGTGGTCCCAGCTCCTTAAACTGTTTAGCGGTGACCGCCTGAGAGTTTTCAGTATTTCCACCTACGTTGTGGACAGGAGCCGCTTTCACATGTTGTTGCATGAATTGCATAAAACCTCTGAATATTCTATCATTCATCATCTGGTCAGTGTTGTTGTTTGCATGAGGATTGTCACTTTCCTGATGAACATTATCCTGATTATTGATATGTGGTGAATCAATAATCGCCTGTGCTCCATTGCTATTCTCAACATTCTCAGATGCCATTTTCAGATACTGCCACAAAATAAAAGTTAATTGATATGTCATATATTATCCTTATATTATGACCGACCAATTAAATATAATGCAAATAAACTTAGGTAGGTCATACTAGCGAAGGAATTCCCCGTCTCTCCCCTCCTAGTTCTATTCTCACATCTTAGCCAGGGATCATATCCCTAAGCTCTGATACCAACTGTGACGCCCCCCAAAAATAGGTATACATCACCCATCTTGGGTCGTCAGATACATAGTACAGAATACAAATACAACTTACTAATACAACTGTCGTGTACAATACGACAAAACATAAACTGTGAGTTTGAATACAAATATTATCTTCTAGAGAGTATTCATACTCAAAAGGAGTCCTCGTTACATTTATTAACACACCATTACATAGAATAGTGAGGACTACTAACTAATACTATCATTCGGACCATCACTCCGTTCCCCGACTTGCCCCAGCTACGTTCTCATTTCCTGAAGAGAACAGTGAAAGAAAGGGTGAGCTCAACTAGCCCAGTAAGAAATATTATGACTAAGATAATGCAGAATAAATTATCATTAGCCTTCAACAATGTTAAACTGATAAAATACAATAGACATCAAGTTTAACTGTAGCGGAATAAGCAATCCATTAAAAGAGTCAAGTAGAAAATAAACTCTACTATCTTTTATGATTTAAAAGATTTTCCAACACTGTGATCGCTGAGACTCAGCTTAATAAAATAATCCACATCATCGAATCACCCCTGCACTACGGCCAAGGATATTCGTATATTCATTAATGGTCATGATCATGCCAACAACTGTCCATCAATGCTCTACGGGCCAATGAGGACTTTTACCACATCATTTGTAATATTACGGTCATGATTACACCGAATAATCCCTGGTCATAATTATACCAAGTCCATCTATGCACTACAGGCCACAGATGACTTTCAACAGAATATAAACATGAGGATGATGACAATGATATAAGAATTCAATAAAACAAGTTCAAGAATTAATTTATCCAAGAATTAACAACGTCCAAATTGTCAACATGATACTGCTTGGTGGAGTATAATTCAAGAATGATCAGGAGAATATTTTCATGAAAAGATACTGGATGAAACGCAATTATCAAGGATATTCCATAAATTTCATGGAGTATAGAAGTCAAAACTTAACCAACTGAGTATAATAAAGAATGGAATAACAAAAGAAATCACCATGCATGCGATAGACCGCACAGACAGGTTATTCCAGCAGAATAATAAATAATAGAACCAGGTCCGGCGTAAACGCACAGACAGGATATTCCGACAGAATAATAAATAATGGAACCAGGTCCGGTGTAAAATACACAGACAGAATGTTCCAACAGAATAATAACAAGACGGAACCAGGTCCGGTGTAAAACACACAGACAGGATGTTCCAACAGAATAATAATAAAAATGGAACCAGGTCCGGTGTAAAACACACAGACAGGATGTTCCAACAGAATAATAACAAAAACAGAACCAGGTCCGGTGTAAAACACACAGACAGGATGTTCCAACAGAATAATAGAAGAATGTCACCAAGTATAGGGTAGACCGCGTATACTGGTTATTCCAACAGAATAATAAAGAATGGAATAACAGAAGTTCTTTTCATGAATAAGAAAGATAACACCCCTTACCGTTTTAAAGAAGAGCTGAAGTAAGGAAGTAGTTAAGTAGCAGAATACTCTTCTTCTCTCTCTCTATAATTTCTCTCTATAGTTTCTCTCTCTAGAGTTCAGTGAATTCGTAAGAAATAATGAAGGAATGAGCTGCTATTTATAGAAAAATAGAATGCATAGTAACTAATCCATGAACGGTCCAGATTGATTACTTTAATCTGACGGTCCATATTTAAAGAAAAATCTTTTAAATAAAATATAATATATTCTATTTATAGAATAACTTTAATAAAGTATTTTGTTTTATATAAAAAGATGTTTCTGTTTTATTACGTTAATAATACGAATAAAACAAAACGTCATTATCGCTAAATAATTCATATTATTAACTGACAATAATGGAATCAAACTGAGTGTCTTCTCACATAAGCATTAATAATCAATACCGTGTGCTACTATGCAACCACACGTATTACTGTACTTTTACTACCGAGTAGTTCAACAGTAACAATGGTAAAACTTCCGCCGTTATTTTTAATAAAATATTTTTGTCATTTTCTCAATCCGACAATAATTTCGTTGTGGGGTCCACCAATGATTGTGTCGTTATACGAATATTCCCTGTTAAAACGAATATTCCCCGACCAATCGAATATTATATAACAACTTGCGTACTTTGCAAAATTTATAAATATTACCCACAACTATAACATTATATCAAATTAACTCCATAATATTCAAAAATGATATTTATAGAAAATTCATCTTTATTTATAAAAATTGGGGTCTTACAGCAATTACTGTAGCAAGAATTGAATATAACTGAGTGACTTTTCACTTAAGCATCAATACTATGTGCTACTATGCAACTACGCATATTACTGTACTTTTACTACTGGGTAGTTCAACAGTTTAACGGTAAAACTTTCGCCGTTATTTTTATAACAAGATATTTCTGTCGTTTTCTAACTACGACAATACTTTCGTTGTGGGGTCCACCAATGATTGTGCCGTCGTACGAATATTTCCTATTAAAACGAATATTCTCCGACCAATCGAATATTATATAACCACTTGCTTACTTTATAAAATTTATAAATATTACCCACAACTATAATATTATATCAAATTCATACCATAATATTCTAAAATATAATTCGAGAAAAACTATTCTTTATTCATAAAACTTGGGGTCTTACACTTACCTTCTCTCATTGTCCTAAAAAATTTTCTCCCTTGTATTAATAGTTTTTAACTTCCCATAAAAGGCTAGTGATGAAATTTTAAACAAATTTTAATTGTTATTCGGTTATTCTGTAAGATCCCAATTTTTATGAATAAAGAATAATTTTATCTAAATATTATTTTGAATATTATAGTGTGGATTTGATATAATGTTATAGTTGTGGGTAATATTTATAAATTTTATAAAATACGCAAGTTGTTATATTATATTCGATTGGTCGGGAAATATTCGTTTTAACAGGGAATATTCGTACGACGGCACAATCATTGGTAGACCCCACAGTGAAATTATTGTCGGAGTTAAAAAACGACATAAATATCTTTTTATAAAAGCAACGACGGAAGTTTTACCGTTAACTGTTAAAATACTCGGTGATAAAAAGTACAGTAATACGCGTGATTGCATAGTAGCACACGGTATTAATTATTGATGCTTACGTGAGAAGTTACTCAGTTTTGTTTAATTATTGCTACAGTAATTGCTCCATAGTATCTCATATTATTGATTCAATTATTATCACAATATCATCTGCATAATATTTTATATTATTAAATCAATAATTGAGACGACAAAGTTATTCATATTATTATTTATAATATTGACGATGTCTAGAAAGTTCTATCGATGAGAGGTTTGGTCACCTAATTGCGCGTCAATAGGGAGAAATTCTTATCGGAAAGCCCCCTCTTTTCTGAGAATGATCTGATTGTTAAATATTGTGAGTTATAATATTAATGATGAATAATTGTTGGAAGATTAAAAATGTGTTGATTGAAGATAAAATAATTTGTGGTAATATGTAAGACCCCGAATTTTATAAAATAAAAGTATTCAATTTTTCTTATAATTACTACTCAGTAAATGATAAAATTGATAAATATTAAAGTTAAGGGTGATATATGAATTTTTTTTCAAAATACACAAGTGGTTATAAAATATTCATTGTTGTCGGGGAATATTCGTTTGGTCGTGGAATATTCTTTCTGTCGTGAAATATTCGTACGACGGTGCAGACATTTGTGGGCCCCATAATAGAATAACTGTCGGATGAAGATAACGACAAAAATTGAGTTTTTATAATTAACGGCGTAGTTGTTACCGTTAATACTGTTGGAATACCCGGTGGTTAAAATACAGTAATATGCGTTATTACACAGTAGCACATGGTATTGCACAGTATTTTTGAAATTATTGATTCTTACGTAAGAAGGCACTACTCAATAATTATTACAGTAATTACTGTTCAATATTTTATTTTATTGATTCAATAATTGCTACGTTGAAATTTTATATTATTGTTGTTCAATAATTGTCACTGCACAATATTTTCCATTATCAGATCAATAATTCATATTATTTGAATAATATTATTAGATAGCATTATTGGCAATGTCTAGAAACTTCTGTCTAAGGAGAGGTTTGGTCATCTAATTACGCGCTAGTAAGGAAAAATTCTTATTGGAAAGCCCCCTCTTTCCTGGGAACGGCCAGGTTGTCATAATTGTGATTCTGTAATATTATTTGTGAATAATTAATTATTGATTTATATGATAAGAAAATATTTATTTTATGTGAATATAAATGAGGGATATATTTTTGTGGTTAAAAATGAAGGAGTTAATGTTGAGGTGTTTTATCAGTATTTTTGTCGGAATGGAGGTATTAAAAATCAAATTAGGGTTTTTGAGTTATTTTGCGGGGGTTATAATTTTTAATCCGACCGTTGGATCGTAGTAATTTTTGGATATGTTATACATATATAAGTTGAGTATATGTCCACAAATTTTGAACCGTTAAAAATGAACGAATGATTTGTTACGAATTTTACGAGATGACTGGTTCAGAAATTGTTAAATTTTTGGAGTTTATCATTTTGGTAAAAAATTCTAGAATTGGTGGGCCCCACTCTTGGTTGGTGAAGAAATGTACTGAGATTTTTATTCAAATATGGTGGGTGAGAATAGTAGCAGGTAAAGCCATCAGGTTGCAGGTTAAGTCTGCTTCGGCGTGCTAACATTTTCCTATAAATAGAGGGTTAAGTTAGAATTGAAAATCACACCAAAAACATAAGCTTTCTCTCTTTCTCTCTCTATATTATGAAGCATATTTTGTGAGTATTTAGATACTTTGAGAGTTGCTATTCAGTGCAAGTTTCCTTCGGCTTTGCATTCCAGTCAGAAATACTGCACTTTTGAGGTAAGAGATAGTAAGGGATTTTAAGGGTTGTTATGTTTTTCAGTTTCGTAATTTTTCTGACCTTCAAAAATTCTGGAAAAATTTGAAATGATATTTTGATGAGTTTTCTTGATTGTGTCCAAAAATGGTGATTTTTGGATGTATAGATTAAGAGTTATGAATTTTATAAGAAAAAACTATTTTAAAAGTAACCGCTTATAATTTCTTGTGGTTAACTCCAAAGTTGATGAAATTTTTATTGGGAGTACATGTATATGATAGAAGTATACTCTGTAAATTTTAGAATTTTTGGACAAAAGTATAATTTTTGATAAATGTCTAAATATTCGGCTGTTTTGGCCATATGAAAAATAGTAAATTATTTTTAAAAATTCTGAGAAAAATATATGTTCACTATGGGACTATATTATGCTAAATCTCAGAAAAGAAATATTTTTGGGACTGATTTGGTATTTTTCATGAAAATAGTCTAGTTATGAGTAAATGAATTAATATGTTATGTGAAGAAAGAAAATTAGAAAATATGATTTTATGGCTTGAGAATCATATATGAGTTATATGCAGATTTTTTATGAGGGTTTTGATTATTGGTGATGAAATCTTAAGAGTTGTCATTTTATGATGATTAAATACATTAATTAGTAAAGTGTAAATAATTTAAATAAATTATTTATAAACTTAAGAAATGTTATTCTTTTAATATCATTATACCGAAATATTAGTATGAATTTTATTATAGAATTTTTTATCTTTTTGTGTCGAGGTTACTATTCATGAGTTACTATTCACGAGTTACTATTTATGAGTTACTATTCACGATAAAATTGGTTTCTTTTTATAATCAAATTATAGTTAATTTATGAATATTACTCTTGAGATTAAATCTATATATTAATTATAGTATTTTTATTATCATGTATAATATTTTTATAACCCTGATGTTGATTTTCTCTTTCACTTGAGTGTAAAGATGGGTAAATTATTGGTATGATCGTGACTGAGGAATGTCTTTGGCCTGTAGTGCAAAGATGAATTGTTAACTGGTATGATCATGACCATTAAATTTATAATTGAATATCTTTAGCTTAAGTGTAAAGATGAATTGATTAACATGGTTATAATTATTGTTTGTATAAATTCTGAAATGATTATATATTTCTTTGAGATATGAATATATTTGGCCTGTAGTGCAAATATGAACTGTTGATGAATATCTTTGGCCTGTAGTGCAAAGATAAATTATTGATGAATATCTTTGGCCTGTAGTACAAAGATAAATTGTTGATGAATATCTTTGGCCCGTAGTGCAAAGATGACCTGTTGTTGAATATCTTTGGCCAGTAGTGCAAAGATGAACAGGTGTTGAGATGAACATGACCAACTGGTGATACAAATGAATATCTTTGGCCGTAGTGTAAAGATGAAGTTATTATTATGATTATAAACAGGAAATGTGATTTGGTGTAACCATGATCTTTGATGTTTCAGGTAAAGATAGGTGATGAAAATTATCTTTGTCCTGGATGAGAAGAGGAATTTAGAACTACAATTATGATTATGAGTTATTCTTATGATTGTGGACCAGAATTGTTGATTGATGTTACAGGGATAAAACATTGTTGGTGAATTTTTAACATAGAGAAGATATTAGACTTTATAGTCTATTTGACTCTTCTAATGGATTGCTCGTTCCGCTGCAACTATGGTTGAAATTTTTATCATCTACCATATGTTCTAAATCTCTGATTTATTACTGATGAAGACTATTGATAATTTATTTATCTTTAGTTATGATATTCTTTACTGGGCTAGTTGTGCTCACCCTTCTGTTTTACAATTCCTTTCAGGTAATAAGAGTGTAGCTGGGTCGAGCGGGGGTAACAAGGGAATAGAACGGTGGTCATCATTTAGTAGTTATATTTGGTGAAGAAAATAAGGTGAGGCGAACCCAACGTTGGAAGGGTGTTTTGTCACTATCATACAAGATGTCTAATGACATACAACCTCGTGTCATCATAAGACAAGATTGTGCTCATCCACTTGCTGAGTATCTTTACGAGCACTACCTATATAATCTTGGTGTTTGTTTGAAGTATAATTCTCAATTAGAGACAGTGGAGATAATGATAAGTCAAGAGAAGACTCACCATTGGGAAGAATATGATAGTAATCTTCTCGTTTTTCTTTGGGGTATATTGGGTCAACCAAGGATAATTCTGTGGCCATATGATATCTATCACAACCTAGAAGCATGGCCTCCCATGTACAAAAGTTTCCTTGAGCACTTCCCAAAGATTCTCATTTCTAAAACAGTTTTTGACTATACCTTTATGTAAGGTGTCATTGTGAGGTGTTGTCCACGGTTGGGACATGAGTCACAATTGGTATATATTTGTATCCAAACTCACAGCATATGTGTTGTTGTATTTTGCACGACAATTATTGTAATAAAATTGTAGTTATTTTCTGTACCATGTATTTGGCGACTCAGAATAGGTTGGATGGAATGGACCTGTTTTGGGGTTGTCACATAATATTTATTCAATCTTTGATATAAAAAAGAAGTCTGTTATGAAACGTTTGTGATAAGTTTGATTTTTTCTATGGGGGAGACCCATATGTCATCATCTAAGAGTCACTTTCGCCAATAGTAATTGCCTTTACCAGACGTCAAACAACTTGTCGTTTCATATTACAGGCGTCGAACCACTTGTTATTTCACATTACAAACGTCAAACCACTTTTCTTTTCACATCACCAGTCGTCAAGTCACTTGCCTCTTCATATTGCAAGGGCTAAGCTAGAAATCTTCTATAAATAGAAGTTTATTTCTTCTTTCATTCTCACCAATTCACTATAACTCACAAGAGAATTCTATAGAGAGAGAATCAAAGAGAAAGAAGATGAGTATTCTGTTACTACACTATTTCAGTATCCAATCTCCTACTAAGGTAAGGAGTATTATTTCTTTCGTATTCGTAAGGAATATTATTTTTGTTCAATATTCGTATGAAATAATATTTTCTTCCATACTCTGTAGTATGTAAGTAATATTATTTCATTTCAGATTCTGAATTCTACACTCATGTTGTTAAGTATTGCTTCTATACTCCTTGAAATTAGTAGAATATCCTTGAAATTTGCGCTTCATCTAGTATCGTTTCACAAGGATATTTTTCTGAACATTCTTATTAAAGTTTAATCTTTTCATGTCGAAGTACTATTCACCAGGTACTATTTTCGAAGTACTATTTACGGGATACTATTCACTCGGTTACTATTTACCCGTGGTACTATTCATGACAAAAATTAATTTTTTTCCGGTCAAAATCATTTCTGATACAATATTATTCTTGAATTTTACTCCACAAAACAGTATCATGTTGACAATTTGGACGTTTTTGAATTCTGGATAAATTAAATTATAAATCTTTAAAAATTTATCATTTGCTTTCTTTTAATTGAATTCTTATATCATTGTCATCATCCTCATGCTTATATTATAATGAAAGCCATCTGTGGCCCGTAGTACATAGATGAACTTGGTATAATCATGACCAGGGATTATTCGGTATAATCATGACCAGGGATTATTCGGAATAATCATTACCGTAATGTTACAAATGATGTGGTAAGAGTCATCATTGGCCCGTAGTTTATTGATGGACAGTTGTTGGTATGATCATGACCATTGATGAAAACACAAATATCATTGGCCCGTAGTGTATGGATAATTCGTGGTCGTGATACTAATGAATATCCTTGGCCGTAGTGCAAGAATGATTCGATAATGTGGATTATTTATTAAGCTGAGTCTCAACGATAAAATTGATGATAAACTTTTTAAATCATAGAAGATAGTAGATATCATGCTCTACTTGACTCTTCTAATAAATTGCTTGTTCCGCTGCAGTTAAACTTGATGTTTATTATATTTTATCAGTTTAACACTGTTGAAGGCTAACGATAATTTATTATGCATTATCTTAGTCATAATATTTCTTACTGGGCTAGTTGAGCTCACCCTTTTCCTTTCATCGTTCTCTTCAAGAAATGAGAATATAGCTGGGACTAGTCAGGGAACGGAGTGACGGTCCAGATGTTTGCATTAGTAGCCCTCACTATTCTATGAAATAGTGTGCTAATAATTGTAATGAGAACTTATTTTGAGTTTGAATACTGTCTAGAAGACAATATTTGTGTTAAAACTCACAACTTATGTTTTGTCGTATCCTACGTGACACTTAACAGTTGTATAAAGTAAATTTGTATTATGTACTATGTATTTGACGACTCAGAATAGGTGATGTATACATATTTTGGGGGCGTCACATATTTTATCCGTTCCTAAAAGATTGTTATTTTAGAGGAAAAAATTTGTTTCAATTTATTTGTCGTTTACAACTTTCTAGGAGAATAAATTATTTACTTTTCTATATCATCTCTACCTTCTCTCATTGTTCCAATAAATTATTTTCCTTGTATTAATAGTTTTTAACTTCCCATAAAGGGATAGTGATGAAATTTCAAACAAATTTTAATTGTTATTTCCTCCGTTCCTAAAAGATTGTCGTTTTAGAAGAAAAAATTTATTCCAATTTATTTGTTGTTTATAACTTTTTAGGAGAATAAATTATTTACTTTCTTATATCACCATTACCTTCTCTCATTGTCCCAAGAAATTCTCTCTTGTATTAATTGTTTTCAACTTTTCATAAATGGGTAGCGATGAAATTTCAAACAAATTTTAATTGTTACTAAATGATAGTATTAAATGACTTTTTTAATCCATGTTTAAAAACCTTAAACGACAATATTTTAGGAACGGAGGTAGTAAATGATAGTATTAAATGAGTTTCTTAATTCATGTGTAAAAATATTAAATGATAATATTTTAAAAATGGAGGTAGTAAATAATAGTATTAAATGACTTTTTTAATCTATTTGTAAAAATCTTAAACGATAATATTTTAAGAACGGATCGTTTAGTAACGGAGGTAGTAATTTTTACTTTTTACATTGGTTTGTAATTACTGAAACAGAACTATAAAGTCTCTGTCATTCATGCACTTCATTCTGTCCCTCGTCTCTCTCTAAATCCTTCTCAAGTGTTCGACAAAAAAGACGCAACCAAATCACATAATTCAGTTCCCCCGTTCAGTGTATAAATTTATCAATTCAAATTGCAGGAGCAGTAGATTGATCATGTTGAAGAAGAGACCAGTTTCTTCTTCTTCTTCTTCTTTGTCGACCCTACTACGCCGTTTCAGGCTTGGCTCAAGGCTCGTGATTCCCCTCCTAGTACTCCTCTGTTTTCTCTCAGTTTTAGTGCTCCATAGCCACTCCAAGCTTTATTTAATTAATGATCATTTTGAAGGCTCTCCCAAAATAGCTTTTCTCTTCCTTGTTCGCCAGAATCTTCCTCTGGATTTTCTCTGGGATAGCTTCTTCAAGGTTTATATTCTTACCCGGATGAGTGGATATACTTGTTAAATATATATGGATGAGAGTGTTTTTTTTATAATGTGTGATTTGATTTCTTAACAACATTGAGGATTACTCGAATTAATTATTCACACTTGTTTGTATATGTATATGTGCATGCAACTATTAACTATATGTTTTTCATTCTGAGTAATGTACTGTCTGGATTTGATGAGCTTACAGAATGCAGATGTTGCAAATTTCTCGATTTATATACATTCGAAGCCTGGTTTTGTGTTCGACGAGTCAACTACAATGTCAGCTTTCTTTTATAATCGAGAGCTGAGTAAAAGTGTTGAGGTACTAATCTATTCTACTTTAATGGATGTCTTATGTGTGCTCTAGCAAAGCATTGTATTTATTGGTTGCTATTTTCTTCTTCCTTGGGTCTTTAATTATTTTGCAGGTGGGGTGGGGAGAACCTAGTATGATAGAAGCAGAGAGGTTGTTGCTTGAAGAAGCTCTTGCTGATCCAGATAATCAGAGATTTGTTCTCCTGTCTGACAGGTTTGCTTTCAGTATCTATTGAACCGGCTGGCTTCTTAATTAGGATTTCTTGTGATATTAGTATTGAACTGCAGAGGCCAGAGCTAGCATTGCATAATTACCTTTGTTAGATTTCTAAAATATGCTGCTACTCTTCTGATTCCTTTTGTGTTGAGGTTCGTTTAATTAATTTGTTAGTTGACTTTGCCCAAACACAGCATTTCAAAGTGTTGCTCAATATCATAAGAAGCTACTTTCCATCAAATTATTATCTCTTCTTAAGATTATCTAAGATTGTCAAGTTTAATTTCTTAAATGGTATATATATTGCATACCAGCATAGAAATCAGAAAGTACCCAACTAGTTTCACCATAGTCTGATGCAAATCAAGAACAAAGCAAATGGTTCTTATATATTCTGTGTCATGTATAATGCATGTACATTTTTATTTATTTTTTTTGCAGCTGTGTACCTTTGTACAACTTTAGTTATGTATACAACTATGTCATGTCTTCTCCAAGAAGCTACGTGGAAAGGTAGTTAAAAATCATAAACATTAATACGAATACACTAAAAATTTTCTTAATTCATTCAACACTTATTAATCTCCAATTTCATGCATGGATTTATGTGTGATACATTTGTAGCTTGTGTTTTACGTACAGCTACCTTGATTTAAATGATACCCGTTACCGTCCAGAAATGTTGCCTGTAATACCGAAGGACAAATGGCGGAAAGGATCCCAGGTTCATATAAATTTTCTTAATATTCTTTGTTCCCTTAACATCAATTTTTTTTCATAGTACTTCGGCTCCTTATCTACTTTAAGTTCCTAAAGGCCTTATTATGTGTTTTCAAAGGTTGAATCAACAATTAGTTCCCCCCCCCCCTCCTCTCGTGTTTTATTGCTTGTTTACGATTGTTAATTGAATATTGTTATTACAAATTATGACAAACACAAAAAAGAAAAATAAAGATATTACGTGAAAATTCAAATCGAAAAAAAATCACGAATAAAGGTAAAAGAAATCCATTAAATAAAATCTGAAGAATACAAGATAAAAAGAGAATTATTAGAGTACTATATGCCCTTTTGTATGACAGTAGTTACAACTGAAGTTCTTAATCTGAGATTTTGATCTGTGTACTACCACTTTTTGAACTTCTCTCAACTGACCTCCCTTTGACAAACAATCCAACACCTTGATTATCACTTTTTTTTTCTAAAAGTAATCTCAAAATCTAATTTTGGTTTAGTCATAAGATTCGTCTTAACATCCTCAATTGAGATAGTGTCTCTACCATATTATATCATAGTGCCTCTAAAATGGTTATATGAAGGAGGTAATGAGACTAACAACAATAGAGTTTGATCTTCATCAACAATCTTAACATCAATATTTTGTAACTCAGTTACAATTGAATTAAACTCAGAAATATGAGATTTGATTTGAGTACTTTCTGACATATGCAAGGTGTAAAGACGTTATTTAAGTCTCAATCTATTGGCAAAGGACTTCGTTATTCGTTAAATAGAGGCTCTAATTTCTTCCACAAATCAACAGTTGTAGTTTTCGTTAATACCTCCTGCAACACATCATTCAAAAGACACAACTGAATTGCCGAAAGTGTTTTATCATCCATAGTTTCTCATTATGACTCGGACATCTCGCTAGCTTTCTTCGTCTCCCAATCCATATCAGACATATCTACAAGCTTCATTGGTTTTCCTACAATGACTTTCTTCAAGTCTTGCTGAGTAAGAACAACCGTCATCCGAACCTGCTAAAGATAGAAACTAATATTTCCATCAAATTTGTCAATATCAAATTTTATTGATGAAGTTGAACTCAACGTCATAGTATGGATCGATAATAACCAGACTCTAATAATCGTTTATTACGACAAACTATGACAAACACAACAAATCAAAGAAGAAAGATAAATACAATAACACAAGGTTTTACGTGGAAATTCAAATCCAGAAAAAACTACGGAGAAAGGCAGAAGAAATCCACTAAATAAAATAAGAAGAATACAAGATAATGAGAGAAATATGAGAATTATTAGAATACTTCTAAATATATTTTCTCAAAAAACCTAGCACATATATTTATAGGCTATAGAAAAATTTCATGACCAAATATTATAAGAAATACTAAATTGAGTATAACTAGAAAATATAATTTTCCTAAACCAAAACGGATTTTAGGTAATACCTAAATCCAAATCCAATAAAGATTCATATCATACCTAACAAATATTCTCTCTCAATAAATTATTTTATATTTTACTTGAAAAACTCAGTTTTTTTCAGTTAATATCCCAAAATTATGGATAATGACTTTTTTTTCTCCTCAACACTAAAATTTAGGAAAAGAATACATTATATATTTAAAATCACAAATTGATTTTGTTTTTCTTGGAAAAAAAATCACTCAACTAATTTTTCATCCTTTATTCAATTTCAAAATCATTACATTTATATTCTCACTATCAAAATTAGTTAATCACCATTATTCTTATGCTTATAATTTTTTAATTTAGTTAGTATTCTTTAAATTCTTACTATAAAAAACATATAATTATATAATACAGTTTGTTATTATATATTATATAAATATAACTATTTGAGTTTAAATAAAATTTTACTATTACATAAATAAATGGATTTATAAACAAATGAGTCATTAATTAAAGATGAATACTATTATTTAAATAGTATGAATAGATGAATTATTATAGTCGAATTTCTAAACTTATTTAATTTTTCAATTAGTTTTACATTATTATTTGTATAATACAAAAAAGTATAAACAATAGAAATGCTTCTATAACAAAACCCGTGCTTTGCACGGACAGTGGCGGGCCTATAAATTATATGATGCGGGGGCGAGATTTTTTATTTTTTTTTAACAAGACATATTTTAAACAAAAAAAATTACCTGTATATATAGAGGAACATAGAAATTCTAATTAAATAGCGTTTTTAATGCATAAAGTATCGATTTTTAATATTTTTCATTTGAAGAAAATAATATATGCAACGAATTATTAATGTTTAATAAATTTATTTGAGGCACATTATAAATAAATTATAGAGATATTATTAATTTGCCAAAACAATATAAAATGATACCATATTCTTTAATTTGTCATAACAATTCATATCATCAATATAAAATTAAACACTCAATAATTTTATGAGTAAATATAAAACAAAATGTAATATTTGTGATTGTATTTTCTAAATTAAATTAATTCTCATAATATTAAATTTTAAATTTTGGAAAACAACTTAAAAAAAATCAAACTAAAACTTATTTAGTGAGAAGATTAAAATATTAATTATTATGAATGTATATTTTTAAATATGCATATAGGTACCAGTAATTTCCTTATTGTTTTGCCTCAATTTTCTATTTTTTTAATTAATTAAACATTCTTAATGAACAAAAAAATGAGTTATTGATATTGACTTTATATTTTCCTCTTTTCTTTAATTTAGTAGTTTTCTTTCACTTTTCTAATCATTTTTTTTAGTTTAATAGTCTTCCAAGCAATGCACGGGATTTGGACTGGTGTAGAAGCTTTTATTGAAACTAGACAGTGTCTTGCTCTCAGGAAAATCATAAAAATCCTAGAAGAGAATCTTGTAGGTCCTTGAGTTTTGTTTCTCTGAATCAGTAGTGTTGTTTCATTTGAATTATATCCTTACACTTGAAAATTCTGTAAATAATTCAATGCGGCTGACAACAAAATTTAAATCATTGCCTAGACTTTAATTTAAAGGAGGACATGGTTTTGTTTATTCCCTGCTATTGTCAACAAGTCAAGTGAATAACCAAATAATAAATTTAAGAAGTTGAAAATGATGATTTGTTTTTCTGAATTCCTGCATCTGTTGGAACTTCTTTCAATTGGTCATCATTGTTGAGAATGAAAAACTTAATCTGCAGTATCCTCTGACTGTTGTATTAATTCCCATATACTCTTAGTTTCATTTTATTGTGGTTACATGATTTTTTCCTACATTTCTCACTCTCCTATGACATTTTGATGATGCTATTCCAGTGGATCACTTTGGTAAGAAGACATGCAGAGGTGGTTGTGCAGGATGATATCGTTTTTCCAGTCTTCAAGAAATTTTGCAAGGTAAGTGATGCTGGTTTTAAGTATCAGCTAGACTTGGAGAGAAATTAAGTTTAGAGAAAATAAGGAGAATAGAGTAGAGAGAGAGAAAGGGAATTTAGGGAAAAGTGATATTATTCTTAATTCATTGCCAGAATTCTGTTATATATAACAATGATAAGCACAGAAAACAATGAATTAATCCTAGACTGACATAATTTTGCATCCAGATTGGCTCTTTGAATGTTCTTCTAGACCTCCTAAGACCATTTAGAACCAATAGATCATCCAGCTCATCCTCAACTTCTCTAAATGCATCCTCCTCTCTTTGATCTTTCTCGAGCACCTCATCAAGCTTCCCTTCCTGTTCTTCATGTTCATCTAAAAGTCCTGTGATCCCACCAAAAGTCTCATTAACCTCTGCATGTGTCATTAGTCCTTGTGTCCAATATATTGTCCGAGCCTTGTGAAATACCATAGCTTGATTACCATTCTTTCCATTCACAGTTGTAATTCCAGCTGCATTGTTTGACAATTCTTCTTCTGTAACAGTAAGCCATGAATTAAGGTTCCTTAGTAGTGTATGTCCTAGTTTGCACCACTGAAGCTTGATAATTTTCTCTTTCATGAAAAGAACAATTTTCTGATCATGGTGTTTCTCTTTCATTTCTGCGTATTACAAATGTGTGTGTGTGTGTGTGTGTGTGTATATATATATATATATATATATATATATATATATATATAGCTTGCAAGAGGGACTGTTTCATAGGAGTATTTTTCATTTCTGGAGGTTTGCATTAATTTTCGCACCTTTCTTCTTCCAAACTGTGTTGACTGTTTGTTTAAATGTTCTTTTTTGGGTCCAACACAGTTTCTTCGGACAGTGGATTGTTGTATATCAGATGAGCATTATGTGCAGACATTATTTATGGTAAGCAATATACTGTTTTAAATTAACTTATTTTACCAAGATATACATATCAGTTGTATGGTTAAATCTGCATGCCCTGCAAATTTATTAATAACCGTCACATTTTCATTTCTGAAGTGACCCCAGATTGTGGGGACTTTTTATAGCTAGGTATGTTCTTAGTGCTGTGATTTCAGGACCAATATTCTTCTTAATCCTTTAAATATTAAATTCAATACGAGTAGTATTCCTTTCTTTTATGGGAAGAGCTGAAGCGTGGTGGTTGTGATTTGATCCAGTTAACGTCTCTTTTTCTCATTCTTCCTTTGTAAGATGAGAGCTGTTGCAGATGAACTCGAACATAGGACATTGACCTTCACTTTATGGACACATCCTGTCGATATTAAGGATACAACAGGTTGGCACCCCATTACATTCAATTATAAAAGTGCCGACCAGCAACATATTAAAGAAATTAAGGTGATTTACTATTCTAAAATTGCTCCATTTGGCTTTCAATGCGATTCCAGAGTGAATCTTTGGAAAAGCTTTTCCTGTATTTATTTAATTAATTAAAGTTTTTTTTACGAGTGAGAAAACCTTTTCAATTGTTATCCTGCATATATGCACTCATATCATGTGTTATCTTGATTAATGCTTTCATTTTCCAATCCTGTAGGATATCAGTTATGTTGCGTCTAGGAACAGGAACCAGAACCAGAACCAGAACCAGAACCAGACGGAGTGGTGCCATAATAATTCTATGGATGCTCCGTGTTATTTATTTGCTAGGAAGTTCTCGCGTGGCGCAGCCATCCGCCTTTTGACCGATGGAGTGGTTGGTCCCTATGATCCAACTGCACTGTTTGAAAGATCGACATGAAAATTGGCAATATGCATAGTGCTTAAGCAGTTGGTGTAACTGATATATGTAGCTTGATACTAGCACATAGCTTTAGTAATTTCTGCATGTGTTGATTGTTAGCTTGAGGG
The DNA here is from genome assembly GCA_016801055.1 of Panax notoginseng. NCBI lineage: Eukaryota > Viridiplantae > Streptophyta > Magnoliopsida > Apiales > Araliaceae > Panax > Panax notoginseng. The sequence continues at coordinate 138,396,715 of CM029021.1, read as the reverse complement.
TGTAATTTTTGTATCTAGCACAATCACAAAATTTGGAGACGAGTATGGTTTTATATAGTTTCTGCAGTTATGTTCTGTAATTAATGAATGACCAGTTTAAAATGCTTTTTGTTTGGCACGTAAGTAATTTGTGTCATGGGCCACAAGTTTCTCTGAAATCAGAATTTAAACTTCAATTTACAAAAATTGAGAAGACATATTAATTAATTGGTAGGTTGAAAATTAATGTCACATGTAATGAGATATAGCAAATCAAGAATAAAGAGCAATAAAGAATGGAAGGGAAAAAAGAGAGACCAAGGGGCAGTTTGTTTAGGTCTGAATGGCTGAATCAGTCAGCCATTAAGTGCTTTTGTTTTGGAAAAAGATCGACGATTTGGGTTGAATGGTTTAGTGTCATTTTTTTGGCTGAATGAGAGGGCTGGATGAAGTTTTTTTTTCTTTCAATTTTTTTCATTCAGATTCATTCAATTTTTATCAAATACCCCTTAAAAAAACTAGGAACATCAAAATGTTTTACAAGAGGAGGTCGAGTAACAATATTTTAAAAGGACACAATGAAATATTCTTTCATTCTTTTAACGGAAAAAAACATTTTTACCTCACTGTGGTTGTAATGTTTTAAGCAATTAGTCACTGTACTTTTAAAATATTCAATTAGCTCACTGTACTTTTTAAAAATGTTCAATCAAACAATTCCGTCCAATTTTATTTATGGACGTTAAAAAATTGGGCCAAATTTCCTACGTGGCTTTAAAAAATAAAATACAAATGACGTGTATTTGCTGATGTAGTCTCATTTTTATCAGTTGACCCCCCATGGATTTTTATTTTCTCTCTCCTCTTATTTCAAACAGTCCACCCAAAATTCCTCTCTCTCTCAACCGCACCGGAAATTAAATCAATTAAACCCAAATCGGAAATATGAAACAAAAACCCAATTGAGAGAAGACATGGATCTATCGGACCAAAGCACCATCGAATTTGAAAACAAATCCATAATCCGGCTACCAAATCAAAAACTGATCAATAAGCAAATAACCCATAGACCAGTAATAACATCCAAATCTGAAGAGATAAAAGAAAGACAATGAAAACAAAGTCGATCGGACACCACAAGAGCAACACCCAACTGATTCCATAAAAGAGAAACAACACAAGTATAAAGAATCGGTTGGGAAACCAACATAAGATCCAGCAAGTCAATTTCGACCAAACAAGATCAAAACACAATGCCAAAAACACGGACTGACCAACCGCACCCTCCCCACCCGTGATCATTTTTTCTTCCCCCCCCCCCCGACAACTTTACATATATATAATATATATAAATACGTACCTTATATATATATACATATAAATCTTATATATATATATATATATATATATAAGTAATAAAGCAAAACTAAGATAACTTTCTCCCGACAATTTTGAAAAATGAGAAAGTGGAATTTCATATAATACGCCAACCTACAACAAATACTTCAAAAATTTTCTTAATATTTTTAACAACATTTATCATCATTATTATAATTCGCAATATTTAACAACCAGGTCGTTTCCAGGAAAGAGGTGACTCTTTAATAAGAATTTCTCCTTATTGACGCGCAATTAGGTGACCAAACCTCTCCTTGACAGAACTTCTAGACATCGTTAATATTACAAATAATAATATTAATAACTTTGTCATCTCAATTATTGATTTAATAATATATAAAATATTGACAATAATTGAATCAAATAACGTGAGATATTAGGCAACAATTACTGTAGTAATATTTGAACAAAACTGAGTGACTTCTCACATAAGCATCAATAATCAATACAGTGTGCTACTATGCAACCACGCGTATTTCTGTACTTTTAACACCGGGTGTTTCAACAGTTAACGGTAAAACTTCCGTCGTTATTTTCATAAAGTATTTTTGTCATTTTCTCAACACAACAATAATTCCGTTGTGGGGTCCACCAATGATTGTGCCGTCGTACGAATATTCCCCGACCAATCGAATATTATATAACAACGTGCGTACTTTGTAAAATTTATAAATATTATCCATAACTATAACATTATATCAAATTCATTCTATAATATTTAAAAATGATATTTATAGAAAAAATCATCTTTATTAAAAAAAATTGGGGTCTTACGGTTAATGTTCTTCAATCTTCTCATACTACTCTCTGGCATCATTGTCTAGGACATGTTCCTGTTTCCATTTTGAATAAAATTCCAGCTCTTACTTTTTTTATTAAAGAAGATGTCTATGACAATTGTTGTGTATGTCCTTTAGCTAAACAGACTTGTTTACCTTTTTCTTCTAGTACCAATTGTACTCATGATCTGTTTGAACTGATACATTGTGACCTCTGGGGTCCATATAGAACATCTACTAGAAATGGTTGTAAGTACTTCATTACTGTTGTGGATGATTTTTTTAGAGGTTTATGGACTTTCTTAGTCTCTACAAAGCAGCATGTTTATAAACTTTTGCAAGATTTTTTTGCTTCTGTTCAAACACAATTTAATAAGCACATTAAAACTTTTCAAAGTGATAATGGCACTGATTTTTCTAACCAGTTCATGAATTCTATTCTAACCAAACTTGGTATCTTACATCATACTTCTTATTCTCACACACCACAACAAAATGGTGTAGTCGAAAGGAAACACAGAACCCTTTTAAATATGTCTAGGGCTCTTCGATTTCAAGGCAGTTTACCAAAGCATTTATGGGGAGATTGTATTTTGGCATCTACTTACTTGTTAAACAGGATTCCTAGTTCTATCTTACAGTTCAAAACTCCTTATGAAATACTGTTTCATAAACCACCTACATATTCTCATTTAAGAACAATAGGCTGCTTATGTTTTGCATCTCAACACACACCAGATAAATTTGAACCTCGAGCTGTTAAATCAATTTTCATAGGTTCTCCTCTTACACAAAAAGGTTACAAGCTCTACAATTTAGAAACTAAACAAGTGTTTGTTTCTAGACATGTTATTTTTCATGAGACTGTCTTTCCTTTTTCTCCAATTTTTTCTTCTCCTTCTTTTTCTTCTTCGCCCTATGATTTCAATCACTTTAACAATGTCTCTTCCATTGACCCTATTATTTCTCTTTCTCAACCTCTACCTCAACCTTCTGCTCTTTCTCAATCTCACTCTTCTGATATTTCTTCTCCTCACTCTTCTCACCCTCAACCTCACTCTTCTGATGTTTCTCACTCTTCTCACCCTCAACCTCACTCTTCTGATGTTTCTCAACCTCACTCTTCTATTTCTTATCCTCACTCTTCTGATATTTCTTCTCCTCGACCACTACCACAACCAACCCACCAGCACTTCTCACTAGAACTTCCCACTAGAACTTCCACTAGGGTCAGAACAAAACCAGTATGGCATCAACATTATGAAATTCCTCTTTTGACTAAACAGTCTAATTTTTCTTTTGTTGTACCTATTAAATATCCCATCTCTCAATATATGTCTTATTTTTTTTCACCTTCTCATCAACATTTTGTTAGCAATCTTTGTCTCATACAAGAACCATCCAGTTACACACAAGCTGCAAAAGATTCTAAATGGGTTGAAGCTATGAATAAGGAACTCACTGCTTTAGATGCTAATCATACCTGGACAGTGACAACTCTTCCTCCAGGTCATACTCCCATAGGATGCAAATGGGTATTTAAAGTCAAATACAATGCTGATGGTAATATGGAAAGGTATAAGGCTCGTTTGGTGGCCAAAAGTTATACTCAAACTGAAGGCATAGATTATACAGAAACCTTTGCTCCAGTTGCTAAGATGGTTACTGTGAGGGCTTTGTTAGCTATTGCTTCTGTTCGCAATTGGCCTATTCATTAGCTCAATGTTAACAATGCTTTCTTACATGGTGACTTACTTGAAGAGGTGTACATGGATCCTCCACCTGGTTATTCCAAATTACGACAGTCCAAGCAAGTTTGCAAGCTTAACAAGTCTATTTACAGTCTTAAACAGGCCTCTCGACAGTGGTTTGCCAAGCTTACTAGTGCTTTACTATCAGCTGGCTATACTCAATCCAAGGCTGATTATTCATTGTTCATTTCTCACTCCTCTACAGCTTGTACTTTAGTCATTGTTTATGTTGATGATATTTTAGTCAGTGGTTCTAGTGACAAGGAGATTTCTCGGTTGAAACTTATGCTTGATGAAGCATTTACCATTAAAGATTTGGGTCAGATTAAGTATTATCTTGGTTTGGAAGTTTCAAGGTCCCCTAGTGAATTTTTGTTCATCAACGAAAATATATTCTTGATCTGTTATCTGATTTTGATGTCACAAATTCCAAACCTTTTACTATTCCCATGGAACAACATATTAAGTTGCATGATACTACCAGTGCTGCTATGTTAAATGCTTCTACTTATAGATGTCTCATTAGCAAGTTACAATATTTGACTATGTTCAGGCCTGACATTAGTTACACTGTTAATCATCTTAGTCAGTTTTTGCAAAATCCTTGTCACGATCACAATGAAGGCTGCTATTCGCATTCTCAGATATCTTAAAGGTTCTGTTGGTATGGGTTTATTTTTCTCTTCTTCTAGTGATCTGATTTTAAATGCTTATTCTGATAGTGACTGGGTTGGCCAAAATGGGGGGAGGAAGTCCATCTCTAGTTATTATATGTTCCTTGGTACTTCTTTGATATCTTGGGGTGCTAAGAAGCAAGCTATTGTGAGTCGCTCCTCTGCCGAAGCTGAATATAGATCAGTCGCTGATGCTACATGCGAATTAGTTTGGTTACACAGCCTTTTGTCTGATTTAAGTCTTTCTGTTCCTACTCCTATTCCTCTTCATGTTGACAACTTGTCTACTATATCTTTAGCATCCAATCCTGTCTTGCATGCTCGAACCAAACATATTGAGGTGGATTGTCATTTTGTACGGGACAAGGTTTAGGACAAATTTATCCAGCCCTTATTCATTTCCAGTTTTAACCAACGTGCTGACATTTTTACTAAGCCATTGGGACGCACTGCACATTGGTTCCTCATTTCCAAATTAGGACTCCACAATCCTTGTGGACCTCCCATTTATGGGGGGAGTATTAGAGAATATGGTCCTACACAACCTTCTGATATACAGACTTCCGTTGCTGTTGCAGACTCAAAGAAATAAACAAGTTGCTGATTGTAATCCAAACTCAACAAAAGAAATGAAGCATAAGCTACTGCAATGTTTAGCCCATGTTACACGTGGAGATATAACACAGCTGTCATAGTATAATAGTAGGGATAGTACAGCTGTCCTTGTGTTAGTACAGATAGTACAGATGTTACTTTAGTTTTTATCAGTTTTGTATTTCCTTCATAAATATACAGTATGTATAGATAGAATATAGATATACAAGAAATTATGTTGGCCAGTTTCTTTTTCTAAGAAATGTAATAAACAACATTTTTCATTATCATTTTCGGATTACAGATTTTATCAGCTGGCTTGAGGAGAAACGTAATATTATAATATTAATTTTTATTAATATTATACATATTATAAATATTTAGGTAAAGAAAAAGAAAGAAAATAAAACATAAAAATATTTTTAAAACCACAGTGGGCCAATTGTTTTTTTTTAAAGTGCAGTGGCTCAATAGTATTAAGAATTTGGCTGACTGACTTGCCTCGTAGGAAATAACTTATTTTTTTTTTTTTCAAAAGCCACGTAGGAAAATTGGCCTAATTTTTTAACGTCCGTGAGCAAAATTGGACGGAATTGCTTAATTGAACACTTTTAAAAAGTACAATAGGCTAATTGAATATTTTAAAAGTACAATGACTAATTACTTAAAATATTACAACCAAAGTAGGCTAAATGTGCTTTTTCTCTTTTTTTAACTGTACCTATTGTGTAACTTTTGTATGAATATAAAAGATATGCCTTCACTACTTGCAACAATTTTAACCCGTCTTTTTTGTCCGTCAAATTTATTTTCTAATTGAAAAAAATCTTAAACAAACAAGAAAAGTCACTTATATTTTATTATTGAAATCTAAAAACTTAATATTTTTTGTGATAATAATTAATATTTTTAAATATCTCATTATTATTTACTATAAGAATATTAATATGTTTAGTTATCGATATTTAGAGCATTTTAAAATTTTAAACACACTGAACAACATGAATTTTAAACACACTGAACATCATGTTGTGAAACGTTGTTTTTGGACCCCAAATATTATTTTTATGGGTCACTAAATATATAAACAAATTCAATGATTAACTGTCATTCCATGATAGATTTCGGACAATTTAAACATAAACAATACGGAAACAAAGAAAAAGAAATTGGTCGGGAGAACTTTGTTTGGCCGCAACTCCATAATCTTTACCCGTACGGATACCCGCACCATATAATTCACTCCCAAATTCAAATCAGTAGGAGGGAAAAAAAAATGCACAGAACCTATCTCATCTATTCCCCAATACTCCGATCTCCATTTCCCAAAACCCTTTCTCTCTCTTGCTTAATTTCTCACATTAAATATAGATATACTCCTAGTTTGTAAAACTTGAAGGTGTTGTGGAATTGCTGAAAGAAATGGCCGAACCCCTGAGCCCTAATCCCACAATTCAAAAGACGAGAGCCCCAGTTCTCTCTCCTGCCAGTCAATTCATCTTAGGCTCTAACGATGATAAGCTTGAACGAGCTCAGGCACGCGCCGCCGCCCGTGCCGCTGCTGTTCGCCGGAAAACAACCGCTGCTGCCTCCGCCGCTCCTTCTATCCCCGATCCTTGTCTGGGCAAAGATCAGATTCTCGATTTGTTCCATAATTGCATCAAACTCGCCAGCGAAAATGTCCATAAACATATTTGCCGCTTGCTCTCTACATTTGTCTCAGTTATTTCAGTTATATTTTATCGTTGACTTGAAATATTTTGGGATGCAGAAAATTAACCAGAAGAATACGTGGGACCTGAGTTTGATTGATCATCTTTATGATATTATTAAGGTTGAAGAAGAAGATGATGTCGAGACTAATTTTCAGAAGGTACTCACTACTCAAACTCTGTGAGATGAAATATGAGAATTTTCGTCATTTTCATTAAGAAATAGGGAAGTTTGTTTGGTTACTAACTGAAAGCAATTGATGCCTTGTGTCGAAAACTCAGATTGGTAAAGACACTTAATTTTGGTAACCTTATTTTACTTGCATGTCTAATTTTTATTTTTGTTTTCATTTTCCTACTAATTTTGACAGCACTTTTTCTTGGCGTTTGACACCACAACATCTATGGTTCAAACTTATGACCAAATACCCAAATTGTTATGCAAGTAAATTTAAACTGGAATGTAGTAATTTCTTATGCAAGTAAATTTAAACTGGAGTGTAAGTAATTTTAAATTGGTATGTAAGTAATAATTTCACTAATACTCCATCATATGAGTTTCTTTTGGAAAGTTGAACTCTTTTAATGAATACTCCAAAAATCTTCCAGAGCTTGTCATTCGGCCTTGTACTTTATGGTAAATTGGATGTCCAAAAATGACTTATTTTCAATTGATGCAACAACAGAAGTATATGATTGTGGGAGTGAGAGAAATTATTGCATATGTGCTTCATGACAATTGCTAAATAAGATCAAATCTGAATAACCTTGCCACTGCTTGATGTATTCTTTTTTGTTTGAATTTTCTGAACTTTGAATAGAATTGTTTTCAAGGGCATTACTACCATGGAAATGTGTAATCCTTGCCTCCCTTTTTATAATTTTATTCCATGTCCAGCACTCCAGTTTCTTGGATGGGCCTATTTTGTTGGTAGGATTTTCTTCTGAAGTTTCCCTTGTTGATTTGAATTTGGTTTGGTAATTTCTCCTCGTTGCGTTTCCTTTATGTTATTGGCCAAATACCTCACAGCTAATCAACATGAATCTTGTCCACGATCTGTTGTGTTTTTAATTAGCCATGGGTCTTAGACTTTCTTCCAGGCATTTGGTTTTTAGCTACTGAGACATGTTATACCATCCTATGTTTATGAAACATGAGTTTATTTTGCTTTCTTTTAGTTATCACCCTTTGTTTGTCTTCCCCAATTTGAACAGAAAATTTGTTTCTTTTGAGTTTATGACAGTGTTCTAAAAATCCCCGCCTAGGTCCGCCTAGGCACTAGGCCTCCCCTTAGTGCCCCGCCTAAGCGCTAGACCCCCTCTGGCGCTTCACCTAGGCCCAAGGCGGTAAAAAAATCCCTTCAGGAAATTAGGCGGAGTCTAAACGAAGAGTTTTTTTTAATAACTATCCAAGCCAGATCTTGATATATTTATTTTTCTAATGATTTACCATATTCATAATATAGGTTGTAGTATATTAAATTACAACAAGAAGTGAACAATATCAAGTCAAAATGAATAATTTTATTATAGTTGTAATTTTTTGAATTTGTGCCAACTTCAAATTATATAAATGATGATACATTTGTAATATTTAGTTTAATTTAATATAATTCTTAAATTTATGTTTAGTTTCTTAAATTTTAATATTGAATTAAATTATTGAAATTTTAAATTTTACTCCCTCCGTCCCAAATTATCTGCTTTTTTAGAGTTCCACACACATACCAATATGTGTGATAAAAATACTAAAATACCCTTATGTGCTGACTTTTTTGTTTTCTGCGCATGAATCCTTATTGGTGGGAATATAAAAAGATGTTTAAAAAAGAGGAGAGGCATGAATGAGAGTAATGGTTATCATTAATTAGAGTAAAGGGGTAAACTTGGAAAACAAAGGGAAAAAATGCATTGAAATCTTGAAAAAGCAGATATTGTGGGACAAATTTTTTTTGCTAAAACAACAGATAATTTGGGATGGAGGGAGTATTATTTAATAGCAATTTTGTTTATGAATAAAATTAATACGTTAAAAATATGTTTGAACTTTGAATAATTGCATGTTTGTGTTTGATCTTTGACATTAGTAATATGGATACGTGTTTGAATTTTAAGCAAATGCCTTTATTATCTTTATTATAGATTGTTTTGCTTTATATTATTGTTTTTTTTGGATAAATGTAAGATAAAATATTAAAATTGGCTTAAAATAAAAAATTCCGCCTATACCCCGCCTAGGCCCCCCTCGGCCGCCCGTCTCCCGCCTAGCGTCTTTTAGAACATTGGTTTATGATTTACCCTTATTTAAAGGTTGCCTGCAACAAAGGGCATCCTTTTCTTTTTTCTTTCTTTTGCTCTTTTTGTTTATCCAATGTGTGTTCAATAGATTTTGGGAGTTGATATATGCACCCCTAAGGTGATAGTTATCTAAATATAAGAGAGTGACTAATTTATCCTTAATAGATGGACCTCAATTCACTTAATTATCATGTGTCTATTTTAGCCTTTAACCTATTACACATAATAACTACAAGAAAAAAATTTCAATTTTCAAAAAAAAAAATACAATCATAGTATTAAATGGATCAATACTACATAAATCTATCAAAATATAAAGATAAATCATAATTGTCTACCAAAAATAACAAAAAATTATCATGTTTTTCTTAAATAAAATTAGATCATAAAAAAAATACACACACATATTCCAATAAAAAAATTACTTTGCAAATGTGTACCCATTTCAATAGAAAAAATAATATCTCGTTCCCTTTTGTACTTAGTTGATGTACCTAGTGCTAAATTTTCTAAAAAAATAATTTGTACATCTCCAAAGTTGACACAAATTATCTAGTAACTATCAAACTGTATGCAAATCTACCCATTAGCATAATATGTGAAGTACTCCAAATAAGAAAAAATAAAATATTTTAGCAAGTGTTTTTTATTTTTATTTTTTATATAACCAATTATACTTGTAAAAATAAGTGATGTTTTGTTTTGTAATTAATTGTATGTAATAGGCTCATGGGCAATATGGGTAGATGGTTAATAAGTAAATTGGAGTCTTATTTATTGAGGACAAATTAGTGACTTTCTTAAACTTGGGTGTGCAACTATTAATTTAGGATGTGCATATATCAACATCCTAGATTTTTAGGTTTGTATGTTACTATATTTTGATGCTTAATGTCTTTGACTTATTTTTCTCTGGCGGGAGAACGAATGCTCTGAATGATTGCTCCATTCTCATTCAAATCAGTATTCCCATCCCGCTCAATGACATATTTGGTCATAAGGGTAAACATGTCCATCCATATGCATAGTTCCTGCTCTTCACTTGAGACTTGAGGGATGGATGATGACCATGAAAATACAGTTATAGAATACATTTACAATTAATATCTATGTTGCTTTGAACTTGGCATTCCAGCTTCTCTATGCACATAAAGATGCTTATTTTCACCTTCTTTAAATGTATGCATGTTATTTTCATTGCTTGTAGGCAAGTTGCACTCTTGAAGCTGGAGTAAAGATATACTCAATGAGGGTGGATTCAGTACATTCAGAGGCATATAAGGTCCTTGGAGGGATTAATCGAGTGGGACAAGAAAATGAAGAAGGTTAGTTCTTGGCACACCGCACACCCACTAAAATTCAGTTTGATTGACATATTTTTCCTTAGTTATTCAGCTCTTTATCCATGAAAGTTTCATGTTGAAATTTCATGGTGTGCATGCATTTGCATTAAATTTATAATTTCTTTTACATTACAACTGGGGTGAGGAAAATAAAAGCATGGAATTTACACTCAATTTAAGCATTGTTAACTGTAGAATTTTTTTATATGTCAGGAGGTTATTGAGATTCTGGTGGATACTGAATACAAATATTACAGAAAAAGGAAAGAAGTGCATATCTTGGACTTTCAGTATTTTAAATTTTATTGGTTTACTTGCATTTGGGCCTACAAATCACTAACATAAACTTCAATACGTGAAATCAAGTCTGTATATGCCTTAAGAGAATAAATTTATCTTAGAAACTTCCAGAAAGCTTAGTTATCCCTAAACAAAACACGAATAAGAAAAGCATTGATGAGAAGAATATATGAAGATGGACTTTTCTGTGTATAGAACATCTTTATCCTGTATACACAACATTGCTTAACTTTTCACTTCATCTTGAAGATTCATATCTTTTCCAATTCAAGTAATGATTTACATGTGGTGGATGAAAGCTTTCTGATTGCTTTTCAATTTTAATGCTAAGATTAAGTGCAAGCCATACAGAATGTTATAATCTTATTTGGTTTTCACAAATTTATCTTTGAAGTTAAGGTTATCAAGATGTTCTTTGAAATAGTTTACTGATGCTCATTTAATATGTACTTAACTGAATACTGAATACATATTCAGTAGTGTAGTGGTAGTTCTATGTGTTTTGTTTGTATTTAATAATAGAATAACTCATGTTTGTTTTAAATAATTTTCTCGCCTTCATTTTGAGTTGTCTTTGATATTTTAGTTTGAGTACCTGTTTGAAATGTGATTGTTGGAAATTCATTAGATTGCAACATCTCATTACACATGGAATTGACTTCATTCTTTTGATTTTGTGGTGTTTTGCCAGATGGTACAGTGGAGGATTACGATGTCAGCAGTGAACGAGAGGAAAGTAGCCTGAAGAAAGGGCAGGATAGAAAGGTTGGTAGTTATTAGATTTACATATCAGATCAAGTTACTTGGCTCAGAACTAATTTAGGTTGACAATTGCAGTTGTCACCTTTAGCAACACTGGAATCATCATTTGAGGCACTTAATGTGAAGAAGTTTGATGGTAGTATACTACCTATATTTTCTGTTCATTATGGCACTTTTAACTATGGGGCTATGAATGATGGTTTTTGTTTTCTTTCTTTCTCACTCCTTTTAGCTGCATTTGCGGTTGATCCTCTCTATCATCAAACGTCTGCACAGTTTGATGAAGGTGGAGCCACGGGTTTATTGTTGAACAATCTTGGAGTATATGGTGGCTGCAAGGTACTTTTTGATTCACTGGAAGTACCAGGAAAGTGTTCGTCATGCTTGATTCAGAATGATAAAGCAGAGGCAATTGATATTTCTTTTACCAGAGGTTCGTTGCTTTCCTTAATACATGTTGTGTTCCTTAATACATGACTGTTCTGGTTTCTGTTTTAGCGTTACTTTACAAGTTATTGCCATCTCCTTGTTTTCTTCATAGAATGCAGTGAACAGATGGTGCTGAACATGGCAAAGAAGGTTGAGATCTCACCAAGTCTTAGGGACATAGTCAATCAATTTGATGACGATTATAGGAGACCTTCAGATATATTTTATTCTGAGACAAAACCAGCAGAACAAATTGGTGAATATTCTAACAATGACACCGAGTTTGCTGGTGATACATTTGACAATGGTGGGACCTGGGACTTGGATCATGATGACCAAACAAGTGTTGTTGATGAGGGCACTTGTGTTGGAGAGAAAATGTTACCAAGCCATTATGAGGTGCTAGACATATTCTATTAATGAAAGTGTTTTTTTTTCTTCTGAATATTATAATGTTTAGAGTAATCTTCCAATAACAGAATGAAGCTTGCTAATATGCTGCAATTGATATTTGCAGGAAAATGAGCCAGCTGATGATTTTCATGACCATGATATGGATGATTACAGGTTTGCCAAGGTTGATGGCTATTTGTTTTTGAGTCTGGGATTCATGTCGAAACAAAATGCATGGGCTGGTCCTGATCACTGGAAGTATCAGAAGGCTAAAGGTAAGCTTCCACTGGTTGCTTGCAGGTGAATATGTAATACCATAAACTTGTGCTCCGTTTGCAAAAAGTAATTGTTTTTATGGAACATGTAATCTATTTACAGGTTCAGACGATGTTATAAAGGAAAATGGATCACAAATAATGACCAAGAAACCAAAGAATAAGAAACAAGAAGTTGATATTGATTTTATGAAAGAATTGGAGAAGGATATTTCAGATGTTTTTGCACCTCCTAAGAATCCCAAGTCACTACTGTTACCTACAAATAGAGAACCTTGTAACACAACTCTTCCAGAAGATTGCCATTATCAACCAGAGAATCTTGTCAAGTTATTTCTTCTACCTAATGTTATGGTAATGTTGTGCTACTTCTGAATATGGATAATGTGCCATGCTTTTGTAGTTATAATTTCTTTGTTTTCTTTTGTGAACTTTACAAATGTTATCCAACTATGTTTTTGTGCTTTTTGTAGTGTCTTGGGAGGAGAGAAAGAAATTCTTCAGGTGAGATCACAAATCTGATTCTTTGAAGTATAAGAACCAATGGTGATTTTAAATTTCTCTAATGTTAACTAATAAAATTTCTTAATAATACCTGTTTTCCAACCTATAGTTACATATTTGCCTGCTGTTATATGGGTATCACAGAAGGCTGCTGCTCGTATAATGTCCACATCATATTTGAGATACTTGTGGCGTTTTTTCAATTGGAATAGTAGAACAGATTGGCTTTTGTCTACATGCATTACAAGTTGAATGCTTGGCATTCTCTATTCATTACATTAGGTTTTTCAGAGGGATTAATAAAGCATGTCTCTATGTTGTGTTTTCAGCTGAACCTAGTCAAGAAAGGGATGACTATGGAGCATTGCCAACTTGGGATGATGATAGTGGGTTTGATGATCAATTTGATGATGGAAATGGTTATAGTAACATGGAGGATTCAAACACACTCGTCTCACAGCCCCGTCAGGTTGGTTTAACTTATTTTCTAATCTAGTCTTGCTCAATCCGTTTTAATCTATTGTCACAAGCTTGATTGCCTCCCCCCACCTCCCAATCCCAACCAGAAATTCAATAATCAAATGGTGGTAAATGTGTGGAAACAATGTCTATATGTTTCTGAATTCTGATTGTTTCTAAGAAATCCGAATTAATTTAAATTTTTTTAAAAAAGAAGTTGCGACTCTTGCCTTTTCAAGTAACTTTACTGTTGGAATGTGAAAATAACTGTTTCATTTGCTCACTTGATTGTAAACTTTTGTATTTTCAATCTCAGTAATGATCAACTACAAATTTAGTTCCAGATACTTTAGTATCTATATTTCTCCTATTTTATTTTCTTTTAAAACCAAAGGTTTCCATGAAAGATACTATGAAATTGCCAATTTTTTCAATGTGTCTGATAGTATTAGTGTATTACCCAAATGGCACTAGTTCTTTTTACTGAAAACTTATTCTTATAAACTACTCAGGTAAATAAGATTGAGGTCCAGTATGACCGAACAGCCAAGCAAGTTGATGTTCAAGCACTTAAAGAAACTCTTTGGAAGTCTTTGCATGACTCACAACTGAAGCCTGTTCAGGTAAGTTAAGATTCCCATTCTTGGTATACATGTAGTTATGTACATACAGTACTGGAAATTCCTCATACTACTACAAGTTTTCTTTAAGTGAAATTTTTGTTTCCAATCTAATGCTATGTGATGTTTAGGCTAAAGTGAAAGATGTTAAATGTCCAAGAAAAATAGGTATTGGAACTGGAGTACAAGCATGAACTAAAACATTTTTCTTAAATCTCAACTTGTAGAAATATAAAATTGATAAAAATATCATAGTCCGAGCTTATATTTTAATCATTCTTGTCTTCAAAGTGGTTGCTTTTCTCTATTTGTAATTAAACTTGATTTGGTTATTTAATTCACAAAATGATATGATGATCTTGAGTTGTAGATCATGTGTGCGACAAATGGACATGTCAATGATTTTCTGATATCTTGGTGCTTTATATTGGCAATGTCTAGTGTCTGCAGGGGGAAACAATGTCTTTCAAGCATGCCTTGGCCACCTTTCCCAATGATTGCAGAGCAGCTGCATCACTGAAGGATATCTCCCCACACTTGTGCTTTATATGTTTGCTGCATCTAGCTAATGAGCACGGGTTGAAAATCCACGGCTGTGCCAACTTGGAAGATCTCAGTATACTTCTTCCATCTCACAATGATAGGTTACAAACTGCAGCTAATTAAAGCTTCACTGCATCAGTTTAGCTTACCGCTGCAATTATTTATTGAATAATAACAAGTATACTGAAGAAGATTGTCTATTTGTCTGCACTATCTCTCTGTCTTCTTCATATGACCTGACGTGACCTGACCTGATTTCTGTTAGCATTTGTTAATACATGGTTATCTTGCACTAGATTATGGAAGAGGTCTTTTGTGGGCTCTAATAATTTCAGATACCTCGTGCCAACTAAGCATTTCATTATGCATGAGATTGGTTTGAATATGCAAATATCCCAATTGTTTCACTTCAGAATGAAATTTTGTCATGTGAATTTTCAGAGCAGCTATGCAATAGAGAGGCTCATGGTTTTGCTGAGCTTGCTCAAGTTTTAAATTTTCAAGTTTCTGTTCTTTAATTGGATGATGTTAATGTACTTTTTCTATAAGTAATATTTTAGAGCAATAAAAAATCTTTCAGTCAATGGATATAAATAATAGAATAATGCTATAGATATAAACTATTTTACAAATTACTGATGTGGCATACTCTACCTTAGCATATTGTGTGGGGCTGAAGATTATATTGAAACAATTTGTTTATTAATACGTTGAGGTGGAGTATGTTACATCAGCAGTTTATAAAATATTTATAAAATATTTTGTGTATATAACATTACTCTAAATAATATACCCTTCCAAAATCTTGTGGATAAAGAAGAAACAAAGGGAAACGTGTTTCAGGCTGCCTGCTGGATATTAGCAAAGATATTTTCTTCATGTGCAGTGCTTCCATCTTCACTACTTTTACCTTTCCATTTCAAAGGTTTTGTGTGGTTCCTATTTACTGGAGTATCACTTTTATGATATCAATTATTTCAAAGGTTTTATGATAGATAATTTTATTTACTAAATTAAACAATTAATGATTTATTTATTAGTTTTTTTTGTTAATTTCCACACACAATCCCAATAATTGAACTATTGCGTTCATCGAACCATAAGTTTGCAGCATTAAAAAAAATTCCATTAAAAATATCTCAAATTGACTAGTAACATATTATAATTTGAAACAAAATGAGAATTTATTATAGTTCTAAAAATATAAGTGTTTGTAACATAAAAAAAAATCCCAACTTCTGCATCTATTGTAATTTGCACCTCTAATATCTTTTTTAATTTTCAATATTTGGGTCTCTCGTGGGTCTATCTTTTCTCTCTTATATCTATTTTATAAATCTATTTTTTCTCATATTCTCAAGTCTAATCACAATTAGCTCTTCTTTGATTTCGCAAATTTTGCAATTTGTTTGTAAATTTGATGTAAGAAAATTCATTTGTTTTAATTGTTTTTGAGTATTCAAATTTTATTTTGAAGAAACCAATTGTGATTGTGAAGTGTGAATTGAAATAAATTAAGTACCCAACTGATTGATTTTTTTTTATTTTTAAACTAAAAAAAATTATCGTTTTTAAAAAATATCAAATATATATATAAAAAATAATATTCTAGCTATGTTCATCGTATTTTTATTTTATTTTTCAAAATAGTTTTGCGGTAATTGGGTAGAAATAGAATTGTATAACAGTACTAGCTTGAAAAAAATAAATCTAAGAAATGAGTAACATTATCGTGATAGGTTTCCCAACATTATAAAGTTTGTCTTCATTCCAGCAATAATATATGTCACCATTTAAACACCTCCCACTTCATGTCCCAAACTCCCCACACTAAAACAAAATAAAATTGGAGAGAAATAGCTTATAGTTTGAGATCATAATCATGTCAACAATGATGCTCAAGATGATGACCAGCACAACCCCGTCGCCGTCGCTTACACCAGCATCGACACCAACACCACCGGTCCGTACAATTCCCGGCGGGTACGGGTGGCCGTTTCTGGGGCCAATATCAGACAGGCTATCGTACTTTTGGTTCCAGGGACCGGAAACATTTTTCAGCAAGAGAATTGAACAGCACAAGAGCACGGTTTTTAGGACTAATATTCCTCCGACGTCCCCCTTATTCTTTGGGGTGAATCCGAACGTGATAGCGGTGCTGGACTGCAAGTCTTTCTCTCACTTATTCGACATGGAGTTGATGGAGAAGAAGAATATTCTGATCGGAGATTTCATGCCGAGTACAAGCTTCACCGGCGATTTACGTGTCTGTGCATATCTTGATACTTCTGAACCTAGACACGCACAGGTCTGTTCGGCAACAACTTATAAGTCCCTCATGCGAACTTATTTTTTTACTGTTGAAGTTTCTGGTGATGACTTATTTTTTTGACTTAAAAGTCATTTTTAAAAAATAGCAACAATGTAGAACTTATTAAAAAATAACTTATAAGTCCTTTTTTTAAAAGTAAATTTGATAAAATGTAACGATTGTTTTATTCTTATTTTAATAGTATTTATATTTTATTTTAACTTATAAGTTATTTTAGTCAAATACCTTTACATATTATTTAAACTTAATTTTTAACTTATAAGTCTAAATGGTATCGAACACTTTTAATTATAAAATAGTACTTAATATGATTTATAAGTCATTTTAAAATAAGTCATCCCCGCCGATACTTCATTGCCCTTTTCTAATTTGCCTTATACTATTAGTATATTGTGCCTCTTTCTATTAATCAATACAAAATAATCCCTCTAATATAGAAAAATTTAGATAACAAATTTCATCAATATACGAACTCAAAACTTCAACCTCATACCATTAATCAGGCTTATCCATTTAAACCAAATAAATAAATAAATAAATGGGTAAACTCTTCTTTGCTTGATAAATATTTTAGACAAAAGAGTGATCAGAAATCTAAGCCCACAAAAGGGACGAGTTTACCTCATTAATTGTGTAAAATGTGGGTTGAAATTACTAAAACATACTTGTTATTTTGGTTGTAATGTATGACTTGTTTTGGTTGATTTTAAGTTAAATTTTAAGTTCTACGACGTAATTTGGTTGTTTTTTTATTTAAAGTTGAGTTCGGATTGGTTCTATTATTGTTATAAAGGTTGTAATGAGTTATTTGACTTGGTACTTGGTAGTAATTTGATTAATTGGTAAATGCATGTTAGTTTGTTCCCATGACAGGCATTAACAATTATTCATAAAGTTGAGTTTGTATTATAATATTATGGGTTGGCACATGCTCTTTGCATGATGCTAACATTAGCTAATTGTTTTCATAATATAGATCCAAGTTTTGTTATAGTAGATGGTTTGTTATGTATTGACCAATAAAAAAAGGCATAATATTTAAATATATTAAGAGTACAGTGATTATTTTTGTATTTTATTCTTACTCTTTAATCTCGAAATTAGAATATATTTTGATTTTTTGAGGCCAGTCTGCGAATTTTATATATAATTTATAATCAATATAAATTATTTAAATACTTTTAAAAATTTAAACAAAATCATATCAATTCTAAATAATATTTGGATTTTATAATTTTATTTGAATAAACAAAATCAAAATGTATCTAATTGAGTAAGGAATTGACTAGTACTTTATTTCATATATATACGCACAAATCAAAATCCTAGTTAATAAAGGTTATAATTGAAATTTCTAATATTACATACATTACATAGATATATCATGCATTCATGTTTTATTCAATTAAGGATTTATGGAGTTACAAGTTGTTTTGTTAGTTATTACTCCCTTATTTTCAAAGAAAAGAGTTTCATATTAATTAATTTCAAACTCAAGTTGCCAAGTTTAAAATTAATATAATTTCATTTAATTTAAACTTTTGTGTTTTTCGTGAGAATTAATTTTTTGTTGGATTATATGTCATTTTAATTTGGATCAGGGTTTTCTTTTTACAAAAATATTTGATTTTTTTGCCTTTTAAGCAAAAAAAATATCTAAGAAATACTATTAATAACAATTATTCTCGATCTTTTTATGTAACTTGCATGTTTTGCAAGTTGAATTCAAACTGAGACTATATAGGGTGGTAATATTATGTCTTATATATTTCTATATATTTATAAAGTATTATTAATTATAAAATCTATTATTTTTTTAAAAATTAAATAAATAACATTAATTTTAATTAAATTGAGTCTGAATAATATATGCGGTCCAAACGCAATTCTATTATTGTCCCACACTTTGGTCAACCTCATTTCACTTGTACTATGTAAGTATGACTTTTCAATTTGGGATTGGCTGGGGCTGGGGCTGGGGCTGGGGCTGGGGCTGGGATGAAAGTGAGAGATGAGATAGGAAGGGACGATTGAGACGAATGTGGGGAAGGCTAATTATGATACCCACCATTGATAATGACGGTCATGTACAAGGACATTAAAATTTGACATTAGAATTGTATGTATAATTCTGTTTTATATATATATATATATATATATATATATATATATATATATATATATATATATATATATATAAATGATCCGTGAAAAGCGTTAGTTATTAACACTGTTTAAACTAACGTTAATCTAGCCGTCCAATATTAGAGTTAATGGTTGAGATGAATGTCCAGCTGCTAGAGGGAGTAGCGGCCAGCAATAAATTAAAAAATTCTCTCTGCTGGCCGCTAGAGGGAGTAGCTGTAAGACCCCAACTTTTATAAATAAAAATGAATTTCTTATAAATATCATTTTTGAATATTATGGAGTTAATTTGATATAATGTTATAGTTGTGAGTAATATTTATAAATTTTGTAAAGTACGCAAGTTATATAATATTCGATTGGTCGGGAAATATTCGTTTTAACATGGAATATTCGTACAACGGCACAATCATTGGTGGACCCCACAACGAAATTATTGTCGGATTGAAAAAACGATAAAAATATTTTATTAAAAATAACGGCGGAAGTTTTACCATTGATACTGTGACGCCCCCAAAATTAGGTATACATCACCCATCTTGGGTCGTCAGATACATAGTACAGAATACAAATACAACTGATTAATACATCTGTCGTGTACAATACGACAAAACATAAACTGTGAGTTTGAATACAAATATTATCTTCTAGAGAGTATTCATACTCAAAAGGAGTCCTCATTACATTTATTAACACACTATTACATAGAATAGTGAGGACTACTAACTAATATTATCATTCGGACCATCACTCTGTACCCCGACTTGTCCCAGCTACGTTCTCATTTCCTGAAGAGAACAGTGAAAGAAAGGGTGAGCTCAACTAGCCCAGTAAGAAATATTATGACTAAGATAATGCAGAATAAATTATCATTAGCCTTCAACAATGTTAAACTGATAAAATATAATAGACATCAAGTTTAACTGTAGCGGAACAAGCAATCCATTAAAAGAGTCAAGTAGAAAATAAACTCTACTATCTTTTATGATTTAAAAAGTTTTTCAACACTGTAATCGCTGAGACTCAGCTTAATAAAATAATCCACATCATCGAATCACCCCTGCACTACGGCCAAGGATATTCGTGTATTCATTAATGGTCATGATCATGCCAACAACTGTCCATCAATGCACTACGGGCCAATGAGGACTTTTACCACATCATTTGTAACATTACGGTCATGATTATACCGAATAATCCCTGGTCATAATCATACCAAGTCCATCTATGCAATACAGGCCACAGATGACTTTCAACATTTTAAAAACATGAGGATGATGACAATGATATAAGAATTCAATAAAACAAGTTCAAGAATTAATTTATCCAGGAATTAACAACGTCCAAATTGTCAACATGATACTGCATTGTGGAGTAAAATTCAAGAATGCTTAGAAGAATATTTTCTTGAAAAGATACTGGATGAAACGCAACTATCAAGGATATTCCACAAATTTCATGGAGTATAGAAATCAAAACTTAACCAACTGAGTACAATAAAGAATGGAATAACAAAAGAAATCACCATGCATGCGATAGACCGCACAGACAGGTTATTCCAATAGAATAATAAATAATGGAACCAGGTCCGGCGTAAACGCACAGACAGGATATTCCGACAGAATAATAAATAATGGAACCAGGTCCGGTGTAAAACACACAGACAGGATATTCCAACAGAATAATAATAAAACGGAACCAGGTCCGGTGTAAAACACACAGACAGGATGTTCCAACAGAATAATAAACGGAACCAGGTCCGGTGTAAAACACACAGACAGGATGTTCCAACAGAATAATAGAAGAATGTCACCAAGTATAGGGTAGACCGCGTATACTGGTTATTCCAACAGAATAATAACAAATGGAATAACAGAAGTTCTCTTCATGAATATAAAAGAAATAATATTCCCTACCTTAAAAGAACTGGATATTGGAAAAGTGATGTAGCAGAATACTTTTATTCTCTCTCTCTTATTCTCTCTATACTTTCTCTCTCTATAACTTGAATGAATTCGTGAAAAATAATGAAGCCCTAGGCCTCTATTTATAGAAAAACTGAGGGTGGCTCTTGGTCTTAACGAAAGGTCAAATGACTCTTGGTAATATTGAAGGGACAACTACTATTGACGAAAGTAATTACTATTGACCAAGGTAAATACTATTGACGAAGGTAATTACTATTGACCAAGGTAAATACTATTGACGAAGGTAATTACTATTGACGACGGTAATTACTATTGACGAAGAGACTCTTAGATGATGACATATGGCCCCCCATAAAATAACCAAACTTACCACAACGTCTCAATAATATAACATATTATACAGATGATACTATGACAATAATTTAAGAGATATGATGCAGCAATTACTGTAGCAATAATTGAGTATAGCTGAGTGACTTCTCACGTAAGCATCAATAATCAATACCGTGTGCTACTATGCAACCACGCGTATTACTGTACTTTTACTACCGAGTAGTTCAACAGTTTTAACGGTTTTAACGGTAACACCTCAGCTGTTATTTTTATAGAAAGATAATTCTGTCGTTTTCTCAATCCGACAATAATTCCGTTGTGGGGTCCACCAATGATTGTGCCGTCGTACGAATATTCCCCGACAAAAAGAATATTCTCCGACCAAACGAATATTTTATAACAACTTGCTTACTTTGCAAAATTTATAAATATTACCCACAACTATAACATTATATCAAATTAACTCCATAATATTCAAAAATGATATTTATAGAAAATTCATCTTTATTTATAAAAGTTGGGGTCTTACAACCTCCCCTTCTTATGAAATTTCGCCCTCGAAATTAGGGTACGTACCTGGTATGTCGAAGAGGTAAGGATACCTTGATTTCATTTCTGATTCTAACTCCCAAGTCATTTCCTCAACATCGTGGTTTCTCCACAAAACTTTGACTTGAGGTATAACCTTGGAGCGTAGAATATGTTCCTTCTTATCCAAGATTTGAACAGGAACTTCTTCATACGTCAAATCCTCCGCTATTTCGTCCGGTTCTAACTCAATAATGTGGTTCGGGTCTTCCACATATTTGCGTAACATGGATATGTGGAAAACGTTATGAACACGAGACATACTTGGCGGTAAAGCGAGTCTATAAGCCACAGTTCCTACTCGATCGAGGATTAAAAATGGACCGATGAATCGAGGATTTAGCTTTCCTCTCTTTCCAAATCTCGTAACTCCTTTCCATGGAGCAACACGTAAGAACACATGATCTCCTACATCAAATTCCACGTCCTTTCGATGAAGATCAGCATAACTCTTTTGTCGATCTTGTGAGGTTTTTATACGTTGTCGGATCGTTTGAATCTTTTCTGTAGTCATACGTACCAACTCCGGTCCCAACAACGTTGCTTCGCCCACCTCATCCCAGCATACTGGAGAACGACATTTTCTTCCATACAATGCTTCGAATGGAGCCATGCCAATACTTGCTTGATAACTGTTGTTGTAGGAAAACTCCACCAATGGTAAGAACTTGTCCCAACTTCCCTTGAAGTCAAAGACACAGAGTCTTAATAGATCTTCAAGAGTTTGAATAGTCCTCTCTGATTGTCCGTCCGTCTGAGGATGATATGCTGAACTAAATCGTAACTCCGTGCCCATAGCTTTTTGTAAACTAACCCAAAATCGTGAAGTGAATCTTGGGTCTCGATCAGAAACTATGGATACTGGCATACCATGCAGTCTTACAATCTCGTTTATGTACATACGAGCAAGACGTTCAAGTGTATAAGTTTCTCGTATCGGTAAGAAATGAGCAGACTTGGTCAATCTATCAACAATGACCCAAATCGCATCAATACCTTGAGAAACCCTAGGAAGACCGGTAACGAAATCCATGGTAATGTGCTCCCACTTCCATTCTGGAATTTCAAGTGGTTGCAATGGACCTTTTGGTACTTGATGCTCCGCTTTGACTCGTTGACAAGTTAGACACCTTGAGATAAACAACGCTATCTCTCTCTTCATATTGCTCCACCAAAATGTATGACGAAGATCATGATACATTTTGGTACTTCCAGGATGGATTGCAAACGGTGTGTTGTGCGCCTCCATCATGATTTCATACTTTAAATCAGGGTTGTTAGGAACACAAAGTCTGGAGTTGACTCGAAGTATTCCTTCTTCATCGATTCTTGCTTCCGGCATAGAACCTTCTTGCACTTTCTTCCTCATACGCATCAGCTCCAGGTCTGTAGCTTGAGCAGCTTTAACTTTATCGATTAAAGTCGGTTCTACTCGTATATTCGCCATCATCACATGGGTCCCTGGAGTCTTCAACTCTATCTCCATCCTTTGCAAGTCACACAAAATGGGCCTTTGCGTTGTTAATATTGCACTTGTACCCGCATATGATCTTCTACTCAATGCGTCAGCTACCACGTTCGCTTTTCCAGGATGGTATTGAATGGTATGATCATAATCTTTCAACAGTTCAAGCCAACGTCGTTGTCGCATGTTGAGTTCCTTTTGAGTGAAGAAATATTTGAGGCTTTTATGATCCGTAAAGATCTCCACTTTCTCCCCATACAAGTAATGCCTCCAAATTTTAAGTGCAAAGACAACAGCTGCCAACTCTAGATCATGAGTAGGATAATTCCTCTCATATTCCTTGAGTTGTCTTGATGCATAGGCTATGACTTTTCCATGTTGCATGAGAACGCATCCCAACCCTTTGCTCGAAGCATCACTGTAGATGACAAATCCCTCCGAGCCAGATGGTATTGTTAGAACAGGTGCTGAAATGAGTCTCCTCTTGAGTTCTTGAAAACTCTGCTCACATTCTTCGCTCCAACCAAACTTTGTATCTTTCCGAGTCAGCTGAGTTAATGGAGTAGCGATTCGAGAAAATCCTTCCACGAATCTCCGATAATAACCAGCTAAACCAAGAAAGCTACGTACCTCGGTCACTGATTTAGGTTGCTCCCAGCTTTGAATAGCTTCAATCTTTGCCGGGTCAACCGATATTCCACGACTTGATACTACGTGCCCAAGGAATGCTACCTCCTCCAGCCAGAACTCGCATTTCTTCAACTTGGCATAAAGCTTGTATTCACGAAGCTTTTGGAGTACCAGCCTCAAGTGTTGCTCATGATCTTCACGGCTTTTGGAATAAATAAGGATGTCATCAATAAAGACGACCACAAAGTGATCCAAATATTCCTTGAATACCCGGTTCATCATATCCATGAAGGCAGCAGGAGCATTAGTCAATCCAAAGGACATGACTAGGAATTCATAATGCCCGTACCGAGTTCTAAAAGCCGTCTTTGGAATATCCTCAGTTCTAACCTTCAGCTGATGATATCCAGAACGAAGATCGATCTTTGAAAAGAATTGTGCTCCTTGCAACTGGTCAAACAGGTCATCAATACGTGGCAATGGGTACCTGTTTTTGATGGTGACATGATTCAACTCCCGATAATCAATACAAAGTCGCATACTTCCATCTTTCTTCTTCACGAATAGAACAGGAGCACCCCAAGGAGAAGTACTAGGACGAATAAAGCCAATGTCTAACAATTCCTGCAGTTGGATCTTTAACTCCTGAAGTTCAATAGGAGCCATTCGATATGGGGCTTTGGAAATGGGTTTTGTACCGGGTTCAAGGTCGATACAAAATTCAATTTCACGCTCTGGGGGTAGGCCAGGAAGTTCTTCGGGAAATACGTCAGGAAATTTATTAACAACAGAAATATCATTCAAAGCTGACGTATTTTTGTTTAGATCTGTGACATGAGCTAAGAAAGCTTGACATCCGTTTTTCAATAAACGAATAGCTTTATGGCTTGAGATGACAGCGATTGATTTTAATGGTTTGGTTGCTTGAATTCGCATAATAGGTCGATTAGGAATATGAAAGCTAACAACCTTACGAAAACAATCAATTTTTGCATGATGAGTAGTTAACCAATCAATCCCTAGAATCACGTCAAATGCAAGTATTTTTAATGAAATAAGATCGACAGGTAATGTGTGGGTACCAACTTGAACCAAACAAGACTTATAAACCGTGGATGTAATGAAGGTTTCTCCCAATGGAGTTTCAACAGCTAAGTCAAAGTCTAATTTCTCCGGAATCAAATTTAATCGATGAGCGCAAGTAGGAGAAATAAAAGAATGGGTTGAACCGGTATCAAATAAAGTATAGACTTCGTTAGAGTTTATGATAAGCTTACCCGTGATGACCTCATTCGGGTTCCTTGCTTCTGGGAGGTCACAACAAACGCTCTCCCTTGCACAACCGGTTTTGACTTTTCTGGGACGGCCTTTGGTGCCTCCATCCTAGCTGAATTTGTCTTCGGTAAACGACAAAATCGGGCTAAATGACCTTCTCTTCCACAATTATAACATGCTTTGGACGGCATCGCGCAGTTTGGACTGATGTGCCCCTCCCCTCCGCATTTGAAACATATGATAGGTGGTCGTTCTCCTTCCTTAACGACAGGTGCTGGTGCTGACGTCTTTCCATCATTGTTGAATCTCCTCTTCTTGAAATGTCCATTCTTATTGTTTTGGCCCTGATTACCACCGAAGTGGTTACCATTTCTGGCCTGTTGATTCCCTCCACGCTTGTTGTCACCGCTTCGATGACTGCTCTCACTGGTATTATCATTTTGCCGGCTGCTCTCTTTTGGTTGCGTTATCTCGTTATCGCGCTCCACCAACTGAGCCCTATTTACAACATCTGAATACAAACACAGTTTATGAGAAACAAGATGTTGACGTATCTCCGGCTTCAAACCTCTTAAAAACATCCGCGTCATTCTTTCTTCATTATCCACCAGGTGGGACGCAAACCGGGATAACTCCGCAAATTTTGCCTCGTACTGCGACACGGTCATATTATTCTGCTCCAATTTGATGAACTCCACCTCCTTCATGTGACGAATACTCTCGGGAAAGTATTTGTCGTTAAACAGCTCTTGGAACTTCTCCCAAGACATCTTCAGTGCGGCAGGTTGAGTACGCTTTATCGATTCCCACCAGTAATCTGCCTCTCCTCGCAACATAAAGGCGGCAAAGGGAACCTTTTGCTCCTCGGAGCAACCCAAGACATCAAATATCTTGGTGATCTGCTTTATCCATGTTTCAGCTACAAGTGGTTTGGGTTCTCCCTTAAACTCCGGTGGTCCCAGCTCCTTAAACTGTTTAGCGGTGACCGCCTGAGAGTTTCCAGTATTTCCACCTACGTTGTGGACAGGAGCCGCTTTCACCTGTTGTTGCATGAATTGCATAAAGCCTCTGAACATTTGATCATTCATCATTTGGTCAGTGTTGTTGTTTGCATGAGGATTGACACCTTCCTGATGCACATTATCCTGATTATTGATATGTGGTGAATCAACAGTCGTCTGTGCTCCATTGCTATTCTCAACATTCTCAGATGCCATTTTCAGATACTGCCACAAAATAAAAATTAATTGATATGTCATATATTATCCTTATATTATGACCGACCAATTAAATACCATGCAAATAAACTTAGGTATGTCATACTAGCGAAGGAATTCCCCGTCTCTCCCCTCCTAGTTCTATTCTCACATCTTAGCCAGGGATCATATCCCTAAGCTCTGATACCAACTGTGACGCCCCCAAAATTAGGTATACATCACCCATCTTGGGTCGTCAGATACATAGTACAGAATACAAATACAACTGATTAATACATCTGTCGTGTACAATACGACAAAACATAAACTGTGAGTTTGAATACAAATATTATCTTCTAGAGAGTATTCATACTCAAAAGGAGTCCTCATTACATTTATTAACACACCATTACATAGAATAGTGAGGACTACTAACTAATACTATCATTCGGACCATCACTCCGTACCCCGACTTGTCCCAGCTACGTTCTCATTTCCTGAAGAGAACAGTGAAAGAAAGGGTGAGCTCAACTAGCCCAGTAAGAAATATTATGACTAAGATAATGCAGAATAAATTATCATTAGCCTTCAACAATGTTAAACTGATAAAATATAATAGACATCAAGTTTAACTGTAGCGGAACAAGCAATCCATTAAAAGAGTCAAGTAGAAAATAAACTCTACTATCTTTTATGATTTAAAAAGTTTTTCAACACTGTAATCGCTGAGACTCAGCTTAATAAAATAATCCACATCATCGAATCACCCCTGCACTACGGCCAAGGATATTCGTGTATTCATTAATGGTCATGATCATGCCAACAACTGTCCATCAATGCACTACGGGCCAATGAGGACTTTTACCACATCATTTGTAACATTACGGTCATGATTATACCGAATAATCCCTGGTCATAATCATACCAAGTCCATCTATGCACTACAGGCCACAGATGACTTTCAACATTTTATAAACATGAGGATGATGACAATGATATAAGAATTCAATAAAACAAGTTCAAGAATTAATTTATCCAGGAATTAACAACGTCCAAATTGTCAACATGATACTGCATTGTGGAGTAAAATTCAAGAATGCTTAGAAGAATATTTTCTTGAAAAGATACTGGATGAAACGCAACTATCAAGGATATTCCACAAATTTCATGGAGTATAGAAGTCAAAACTTAACCAACTGAGTACAATAAAGAATGGAATAACAAAAGAAATCACCATGCATGCGATAGACCGCACAGACAGGTTATTCCAATAGAATAATAAATAATGGAACCAGGTCCGGCGTAAACGCACAGACAGGATATTCCGACAGAATAATAAATAATGGAACCAGGTCCGGTGTAAAACACACAGACAGGATATTCCAACAGAATAATAATAAAACGGAACCAGGTCCGGTGTAAAACACACAGACAGGATGTTCCAACAGAATAATAAACGGAACCAGGTCCGGTGTAAAACACACAGACAGGATGTTCCAACAGAATAATAGAAGAATGTCACCAAGTATAGGGTAGACCGCGTATACTGGTTATTCCAACAGAATAATAACAAATGGAATAACAGAAGTTCTCTTCATGAATATAAAAGAAATAATATTCCCTACCTTAAAAGAACTGGATATTGGAAAAGTGATGTAGCAGAATACTTTTATTCTCTCTCTCTTATTCTCTCTATACTTTCTCTCTCTATAGCTTGAATGAATTCGTGAAAAATAATGAAGCCCTAGGCCTCTATTTATAGAAAAACTGAGGGTGGCTCTTGGTCTTAACGAAAGGTCAAATGACTCTTGGTAATATTGAAGGGACAACTACTATTGACGAAAGTAATTACTATTGACCAAGGTAAATACTATTGACGAAGGTAATTACTATTGACCAAGGTAAATACTATTGACGAAGGTAATTACTATTGACGACGGTAATTACTATTGACGAAGAGACTCTTAGATGATGACATATGGCCCCCCATAAAATAACCAAACTTACCACAACGTCTCAATAATATAACATATTATACAGATGATACTATGACAATAATTTAAGAGATATGATGCAGCAATTACTGTAGCAATAATTGAGTATAGCTGAGTGACTTCTCACGTAAGCATCAATAATCAATACCGTGTGCTACTATGCAACCACGCGTATTACTGTACTTTTACTACCGAGTAGTTCAACAGTTTTAACGGTTTTAACGGTAACACCTCAGCTGTTATTTTTATAGAAAGATAATTCTGTCGTTTTCTCAATCCGACAATAATTCCGTTGTGGGGTCCACCAATGATTGTGCCGTCGTACGAATATTCTCCGACAAAAAGAATATTCTCCGACCAAACGAATATTTTATAACAACTTGCTTACTTTGCAAAATTTATAAATATTACCCACAACTATAACATTATATCAAATTAACTCCATAATATTCAAAAATGATATTTATAGAAAATTCATCTTTATTTATAAAAGTTGGGGTCTTACAGATACTGTTGAACTACTCGGTAGTAAAAGTACAGTAATACGTGTGGTTGCATAGTAGCACACGGTATTGATTATTAATACTTATGTAAGAGGTCACTCAGTTTGATTTAATTATTGTCAGTTAATAATATGAATTATTTAGCGATAATGAATTTTTATTTTATTCGTATTATTAACGTAATAAAACAGAAACATCTTTTTATATAAAACAAAATACTTTATTAAAGTTATTCTATAAATAGAATATATTATATTTTATTTAAAAAAATTTTCTTTAAATATGGACCGTCAGATTAAAGTAATCAATCTGGACCGTTCATGGATTAGTTACTATGCATTCCATTTTTCTATAAATAGCAGCTCATTCCTTCATTATTTCTTACGAATTCACTGAACTCTAGAGAGAGAAACTATAGAGAGAAACTATAGAGAGAGAGAAGAAAAGTATTCTGCTACTTAACTACTTCCTTATTTCAGTTCTTCTTTAAAACGGTAAGGGGTGTTATTTTTTCTTATTCATGAAGAGAACTGTTGTTATTCCATTTCTTATTATTCTGTTGGAATAACCTGTATTCGCGGTCTACCCTATACTTGGTGACATTCTTCTATTATTCTGTTGGAACATCCTGTCTGTGTGTTTTACACAGGACTTGGTTCCGTCTTTATTATTATTCTGTTGGAACATCCTGTCTGTGTGTTTTACACCGGACCTGGTTCCGTCTTTATTATTATTCTGTTGGAATATCCTGTCTGTGCGTTTTACGCCTAACCCGGTTCCATTATTTATTATTCTGTTGGAATAACTTGTCTGTGCGGTCTATCGCATGCATGATGATTTCTTTTGTTATTCCATTCTTTATTATACTCAGTTGGTTAAGTTTTGACTTCTATACTCCATAAAATTTATGGAATATCCTTGATAATTGCATTTCATCCAGTATCTTTTCATGAAAATATTCTTCTAAGCATTCTTGAATTTTACTCCACAAAGCAGTATCATGTTGACAATTTGGACGTTGTTAATTCTTGGATAAATTAATTCTTGAACTTGTTTTATTGAATTCTTATATCATTGTCATCGTACTCATGTTTATAAAATATTAAAAGTCATCTGTGGCCTGTAGTGCATAGATGGACTTGGTATGATTATGACCAGGAATTATTCGGTATAATCATGACCGTAATGTTACAAATGATGTGGTAAAAGTCCTCATTGGCCCGTAGTGCATTGATGGACAGTTGTTGGCATGATCATGACCATTAATGAATACACGAATATCCTTGGCCGTAGTGCATGAGTGATTCGATGATGTGAATTATTTTATTAAGCTGAGTCCCAGCGATAACAGTGTTGAAAAACCTTTTAAATCATAGAAGATAGTAGATTTTATTTTTTTACTTAACTCTTTTAATGGATTGCTTGTTCCGCTGCATTTAAATTTGATGTTCGTTATATTTTATCAGCTTAACACTGTTGAAGGCTAATGATAATTTATTTTGCATTATCTTAGTCATAATATTTCTTAATGGGCTAGTTGAGCTCACCCTTTCTTTCACTGTTCTCTTCAGGAAATGAAAATATAGCTGGGATGAGTCGGAAAACGGAGTGATGGACCAGATGATAGTATTAGTAGTCCTCACTATTCTATTAAATAGTGTGACAATAATTGTAATGAGGACTCCTTTTGAGTTTGTATAGTCTCTAGTAGACAATAATTGTATTCAAACTCACAGTTATGTTTTGTCGTATTGTACACGACAGTTGTATTAGTAAGTTGTATTTGTATTCTGTATCATGTATCTGACGACCCAAGATGAGTTATGTATACCTAATTTTGGGGGCGTCACAGTTGGTATCAAAGCTTAGAGATATGATCCCTGGCTAAGATGTGAGAATAGAACTAGGAGGGGAGAGACGGGGAATTCCTTCGCTAGTATGACATACCTAAGTTTATTTGCATGGTATTTAATTGGTCGGTCATAATATAAGGATAATATATGACATATCAATTAACTTTTATTTTGTGGCAGTATCTGAAAATGGCATCTGAGAATGTTGAGAATAGCAATGGAGCACAGGCGACTGTTGATTCACCGCATATCAATAATCAGGATAATGTGTATCAGGAAGGTGACAATCCTCATGCAAACATGAACACTGACCAGATGATGAATGATAGAATATTCAGAAGCTTTATGCAGTTCATGCAACAGCAGGCGAGAGCGGCTCCTGTCCAAAATATAGGTGGAAACACTGAAAACTCTCGGACGGTCACCACTAAACAGTTCAAGGAGCTGGGACCACCGGAGTTTAAGGGAGAGCCAAAACCACTTATAGCGGAAACATGGATAAAGCAGATCACCAAGATATTTGATGTCTTGGGATGCTCCGAGGAGCAAAAGGTTCCCTTTGCCACCTTTATGTTGCGAGGAGAGGCAGATTACTGGTGGGAATCGATTAAGCGTACTCAACCTGCCGCACTGAAGATGTATTGGGAGAAGTTCCAAGAGCTGTTCAATGACAAATACTTTTCCGAAAGTGTTCGTCACATGAAGGAGGTGGAGTTCATCAAATTGGAGCATAATAATATGACCGTGTCGCAGTATGAGCCTAAATTTGCTGGGTTGTCCCGGTTTGCGTCCCACTTGGTGGATAATGAAGAGCGAATGACGCGAATATTTTTGCGAGGTTTGAAACCTGAGATACGTCAACATCTTATTTCTCATAAACTGTGTTTGTATTCAGATGTTGTGAATAAGGCTCAGTTAGTGGAGCGCGATAACGAGTCAACGCAACTAAAAGAGAGCAGTCGGTAAAATGATAATACAAGTTAGAGCAGTCATCGAAGCGGTGACAACAAGCATGGAGAGAATCAACAGGCCAGAAATGGTAACCACTTCGGTGGTAATCAGGGCCAAAATAATAAGAATGGTCATTTCAAGAAGAGGAGATTCAACAATGATGAAAAGACGTCAGCACCAACACCCGTTGTTAAGGAAGGAGAACGACCACCTATCATATGTTTTAAATGCGGAGGGGAGGGGCACATCAGTCCAAACTGCGCGATGCCGTCTAAAGCATATTATAATTGTGAAAGAGAAGGTCATTTAGCTCGATTTTGTCGTTTATCAAAAACAAGTTCAGCCAAGATGGAGACACCAAAGGCCGTCCTAGAAAAGTCAAAATCGGTAGTGCAAGGGAGAGCGTTTGTTGTGACTTCCCAGAAAATAAGGAACCCGAATGAGGTCATCACGAGTAAGCTTATCATAAACTCTAACGAAGTCTGTACTTTATTTGATACCGGTTCTACCCATTCTTTTATTTCTCCTACTTACGCTCATCGATTAAATTTGACTCCGGAGAAATTAGACTTTGACTTATCTGTTGAAACTCCATTGGGAGAAACCTTCATTACATCCACAGTTTATAAGTCTTGTTTGGTTCAAGTTGGTACCCACACATTACCTGTCGATCTTATTTCATTAAAAATACTTGCATTTGACGTGATTCTAGGGATTGATTGGTTAACTACTCATCATGCAAAAATTGATTATTTTCGTAAGATTGTTAGATTTCATATTCCTAATCGACTTATTATGCGAATTCAAGCAACCAAACTATTAAAATCAATCGCTGTCATCTCAAGCCATAAAGCTATTCGTTTATTGAAAAACGAATGTCAAGTTTTCTTAGCTAATGTCACGGATCTAAATAAAAATACGTCAGTTTTGAATGATATTTCTATTATTAATAAATTCCCTGACGTATTCCCTGAAGAACTTCCTGGCCTACCCCCAGAGCGTGAAATTGAATTTTGTATCGACCTTGAACCCGATACAAAACTCATTTTCAAAGTCCCATATCGAATGGCTCCTATTGAACTACAGGAGTTAAAGATTCAACTGCAGGAATTGTTAGACATTGGCTTTATTCGTCTTAGTACTTCTCCTTGGGGTGCTTCTGTGCTATTCGTGAAGAAGAAAGATGGAAGTATGCGACTTTGTATTGATTATCGGGAGTTGAATCATGTCACCATCAAAAACAGGTACCCATTGCCACATATTGATGACATGTTTGACCAGTTGCAAGGAGCACAATTCTTTTCAAAGATCGATCTTCGTTCTGGATATCATCAGCTGAAGTTTAGAACTGAGAATATTCCAAAGACGACTTTCAAAACTCGGTACGGGCATTATGAATTCCTAGTCATGTCCTTTGGATTGACTAATGTTCCTGCTGCCTTCATGGATATGATGAACCGGGTATTCAAGGAATATTTGGATAACTTTGTGGTTATCTTTATTGATGACATCCTTATTTATTCCAAAAGCCGTGAAGATCATGAGCAACACTTGATGCTGGTACTCCAAAAGCTTCGTGAATACAAGCTTTATGCCAAGTTGAAGAAATGCGAGTTCTAGCTGGAGGAGGTAGCATTCTATGGGCACGTAGTATCAAGTCGTGGAATATCTGTTGACCCGACAAAGATTGAAGCTATTCAAAGCTGGGAACAACCTAAATCAGTGACCGAAGTACGTAGCTTTCTTGGTTTAGCTGGTTATTATCGGAGATTCGTGGAAGGATTTTCTCGAATCGCTACTCCATTAACTCAGCTGACTCGAAAAGATACAAAGTTCGGTTAGAGCGAAGAATGTGATAAAAGTTTTCAAGAACTCAAGAGGAGACTCATTTCAGCACCTGTTCTAACAATACCATCTGGCTCGGAGGGATTTGTCATCTACAGTGATGCTTCGAGCAAAGGGTTGGGATGCGTTCTCATGCAACATGGAAAAGTCATAGCCTATGCATCAAGACAACTCAAGAAATATGAGAGGAATTATCCTACTCATGATCTAGAGTTGGCAGCTGTTGTCTTTGCACTTAAAATTTGGAGGCATTACTTGTATGGGGAGAAGGTGGAGATATTTACGGATCATAAAAGCCTCAAATATTTCTTCACTCAAAAGGAACTCAACATGCGATAACGACGTTGGCTTGAACTGTTGAAAGATTATGATCATACCATTCAATACCATTCTGGAAAAGCGAACGTGGTAGCTGACGCATTGAGTAGAAGATCATATGCAAGTACGAGTGCGATATTGTCAACACAAAGGCCCATTTTGTGTGACTTGCAAAGGATGGAGATAGAGTTAAAGACTCTAGTGACCCATGTGATGATGGCGAATATACGAGTAGAACCAACTTTAATCGATAAAGTTAAAGCTGCTCAAGCTACAGACCTGGAGCTGATGCGTATGAGGAAGAAAGTGCAAGAAGGTGCTATGCCGGAAGCAAGAATCGATGAAGAAGGAATACTTCGAGTCAATTCCAGATTTTGTGTTCCTAGCAACCCTGATTTAAATTATGAAATTATGATGGAGGCGCACAACACACCGTTTGTAATCCATCCTGGAAGTACCAAAATGTATCATGATCTTCGTCATACATTTTGGTGGAGCAATATGAAGAGAGAGATAGCGTTGTTTATCTCAAGGTGTCTAACTTGTCAACGAGTCAAAGCGGAGCATCAAGTACCAAAAGGTCCATTGCAACCACTTGAAATTTTAAAATGGAAGTGGGAGCACATTACCATGGATTTCGTTACCGGTCTTCCTAGGGTTTCTCAAGGTATTGATGCGATTTGGGTCATTGTTGATAGATTGACCAAGTCTGCTCATTTCTTACCGATACGAGAAACTTATACACTTGAACGTCTTGCTCGTATGTACATAAACGAGATTGTAAGACTGCATGGTATGCCAGTATCCATAGTTTCTGACCGAGACCCAAGATTCACTTCACGATTTTGGGTTAGTTTACAAAAAGCTATGGGCACGAATTTACGATTTAGTTCGGCATATCATCCTCAGACGGACGGACAATCAGAGAGGACTATTCAAACTCTAGAAGATTTATTAAGACTCTGTGTCCTTGACTTCAAGGGAAGTTGGGACAAGTTCTTACTATTGGTGGAGTTTTCCTACAACAATAGTTATCAAGCAAGTATTGGCATGGCTGCATTCGAAGCGTTGTAAGGAAGAAAGTGTCGTTCTCCAGTATGCTGGGATGAGGTGGGTGAAGCAACGTTGTTGGGACAGGAGTTGGTACGTATGACTACAGAAAAGATTCAAACGATCCGACAACGTATAAAAACCTCACAAGATCGACAAAAGAGTTATGCTGATCTTCATCGAAAGGACGTGGAATTTGATATAGGAGATCATGTGTTCTTATGTGTTGCTCCATGGAAAGGAGTTACGAGATTTGAAAAGAGAGAAAATGTAAGACCCCTAATTTTATGAAATAAAAGTAATCAATTTTTCTTATAATTATAATTAAGTAAATGGTTAAATTGATAAAAAGTTAAAGTTAAGGGTGATATATGAATTTTTTTTCAAAAATACGCAAGTGGTTATAAAATATTCATTGTTGTCGGGGAATATTCGTTTGATCGTGAAATATTCTTTCTGTTAGGGAATATTCGTATGACGGCGCAGCCATTTGTGGGCCCCATAACAGAATAACTGTCGGATAAAAAAAACGACAAATTTGAGTATTTATAAATAACGGCGTAGTTGTTACCGTTAACACTGTTGAAATACCCGGTGGTTAAAATACAGTAATACGCGTTATTACACAGTAGCACACGGTATTGCACAGTATTTTTGAAATTATTGATTCTTACGTAAGAAGGCACTACTCAATAATTGTTACAGTAATTACTGTTCAATATTTTATTTTATTGATTCAATAATTGCTACGTTGAAATTTTATATTATTGTTGTTCAATAATTGTCACTGCACAGTATTTTCCATTATCAGATCAATAATTCATATTATTTGAATAATATTATTAGATAACATTATTGGCAATGTCTAGAAAATTCTGTCTAAGGAGAGGTTTGGTCACCTAATTGCGCGCCAGTAAGGAGAAATTCTTATTGAAAAGCCCCCTCTTTCTTGGGAACGGCATGGTTGTCATAAATGTGTTTCTGTAATATTATTTGTGAATAATTAATTATTGATTCATATGATAAGGAAATATTTATTTTTATGTGGATCTAAATATTGGATATATTTATTGTGGTTAAAAATGAAGGAGTTAATGTTGAGGTTTTTATCAGTATTTTTGTCGGAATGGAGGTATTAAAAATCAAATTAGGGTTTTTGAGATATTTTGCGGGGGTTATAATGTTTAATCTGACCGTTGGATCGTTGTAATTTTTGGATATGTTATACATATATAAGTTGAGTATATGTCCATAAATTTTGAACCGTTAAAAATGAACGAATGATTTGTTATGAATTTTACGAGATGACTGGTTCAGAAATTGTTGAATTTTCGGAGTTTATCATTTTGGTGAAAAATTCTAGAATTGGTGGACCCCACTCTTGGTTGGTGAAGAAATGTGCTGAGATTTTTTTTTAAATGTGGTGGGTGGAAATAGTAGCAGGTAAAGCCATCAGGTTGCAGGTTAAGTCTGCTTCGGCGTGCTAACATTTTCTTATAAATAGAGGGTTAAGTTAGAATTAAAAATCACACCAGAAACATAAGCTTTTTCTCTTTCTCTCTCTATATTATGAAGTATATTTTGTGAGTATTTAAATACTTTGAGAGTTACTATTCAGTGCAAGTTTCCTTCGGCTTTGCATTCCAGTCAGAAATACTGCACTTTTGAGGTAAGGGATAGTAAGAGATTTTAAGGGTTGTTATGATTTTCAGTTTCATAATTTTTCTGAACTTCAAAAAATTCTGAAAAAATTTGAAATGATATTTTGATGAGTTTTATTGATTGTGTCCAAAAATCGTGATTTATGGATGTATAGATTAAGAGTTATGAATTTTACGGGAAAAGACTATTTTAAAAGTAACCGCTTATAACTCATTGTGGTTAACTCCAAAATTGATGAAATTTTTATTGGAAGTATATCTATATAATATTAGTGTACTCTGTGAATTTCGGAATTTTTGGATAAAAGTATAATTTATGATAAATGTATAAATATTCGGCGATTTTGGCCATATAAAAAATAGTAAATGAGTTTTAAAAATTCTGAGAAAAATATATGTTCAATATGGGACTATATTCTGCTAAATCCCAGAAAAGAAATATTTTTGGGACTGATTTGATATTTTTCATGAAAATGGTCTAGTTATGAGTAAATGAATTAAATATGTTATGTGAAGTAAGAAAATTAGAAAATATGATTTTATGGCTTGAGAATCATATATGAGTTAGATGTAGATTTTTGATGAGGATTTTGGTTATTGGTGATGAAATCTTAAGAGTTGGCATGTTATGATGATTAAATGTATTAATTAGTAAAGTGTAAATAATTTAAATAAATTGTTTATAAGCTTAAGAAATATTATTCTTTCAATATCATTATACCGAAATGTTGGTATGAATTTTATTGTAGAATTTCTACCTTTTTCATATCGAGTTACTATTCATGAATTACTATTCACGAGTTACTATTCATGAGTTACTATTCACGAGTTACTATTCACGACAAAATTAGTTTCTTTTTCTAACCAAATTATAGTTGATTTATGAATATTGCTCTTGAAATTAAATCCATGTTTTGATCATATTGTTTTTATTATCATATATAACATTTTTATAACTTTAATGTTGAAATTCTCTTTGATTTGAGTGCAAAGATGAGTAGATTTTTGGTATGATCATGACTGTGGGTTCTCTTTGGCCAGTAGTGCAAAGTTGAATTATTGACTGGTATGATCATGACCATTGAATTTATAATTGAATATCTTTAGCTTAAGTGCAAATGTGAAATGATTAACATGGTTATAATTATTATTTATATAAATCCTGAAATGATTATATATTTCTTTGAGATATGAATATATTTGGCCTGTAGTGCAAATATGAACTGTTGAGGAATATCTTTGGCCTGTAGTGCAAAGATAAATTGTTGATGAATATCTTTGGCCCGTAGTGCGAAGATGAACTGTTGTTGAATATCTTTGGCCTGTAGTGCAAAGATGGTTTGTTGATGAATATCTTTGGTCGTAGTGCAAAGATGGATTTATTAGCATGATTATGAACATGAACTGTAATTTGGTATAACCATGATCTTTGATGTTTCAGGTAAAGACAGGTGATGAAAATATTCTTCGTACTGGGTGCGAAGAAAAATTTAGAATCACAATTATGATTAGAAGTTATTCATATAATTGTGGAAAGGAACTGTTGGGTGATGTTACAGGGATAAAACATTGTTGGTGGATTTTTAACATGGAGAAGATAATAGACTTTGTAGTTTATTTGACTCTTCTAATGGATTGCTCGTTCCGCTGCAACTATGGTTGAAATTTTTATCATCTACCATATATTCTAATTTCTAAAACAGTTTTTGACTATACCTTTATGTAAGGTGGCATTGTGAGGTGCTGTCCACGGTTGGGACATGAGTCACATTTAATATATATTTGTATCCAAACTCACAGCATATATGTTGTTGTATTTTACACGACAATTGTTGTAATAAAGTTGTAGTTGTTTTCTGTATCATGTATTTGGCGACTCGGAATAGGTTGGATGGAATGGATCTGTTTTGGGGTTGTCACAGGAAAGCTCAATCCTCGATTCATCGGTCCATTTTTAATCCTCGATCGAGTAGGAACTTTGGCTTATAGACTCTCTTTACCGCCAAGTATGTCTCGTGTTCATAACGTTTTTCATATATCCATGTTACGTAAATATGTGGAAGACCCGAATCATATTATTGAGTTAGAACCGGACGAAATAGCAGAAGATTTGACGTATGAAGAAGTTCCTGTTCAAATCTTGGATAAGAAGGAACATATTCTACGCTCCAAGGTTATACCTCAAGTCAAAGTTTTGTGGAGAAACCACGATGTTGAAGAAATGACTTGAGAGTTAGAATCTGAAATGAAATCAAGGTATCCTTACCTCTTCGACATACCAGGTACGTACCCTAATTTCGAGGGCGAAATTTCATAAGAAGGGGAGGTTGTAAGACCTCAACTTTTATAAATAAAAATGCATTTTCTATAAATATCATTTTTGAATATTATGGAATTAATTTGATATAATGTTATAGTTGTGGGTAATATTTATAAATTTTATAAAGTACGCAAGTTGTAATATAATATTCGATTGGTCGGGGAATATTCGTTTTAACATGGAATATTCGTACAACGGCACAATCATTGGTGGACCCCACAACGAAATTATTGTCAGATTGAGAAAACGACAAAAATATTTTATTAAAAATAACGGCGAAAGTTTTTCCATTGATACTGTTGAACTACTCGGTAGTAAAAGTGCAGTAATATGTGTGGTTGCATAGTAGCGCACGGTATTGATTATTAATACTTATGTAAGAGGTCACTCAGTTTGATTCAATTATTGTCAGTTAATAATATGAATTATTTAGCGATAATGAAGTTTTGTTTTATTCGTATTATTAACATAATAAAACAGAAATATCTTTTTATATAAAACAGAATACTTTATTAAAGTTATTCTATAAATAGAATATATTATATTTTATTTAAAATATTTTTCTTTAAATATGGGCCGTCAGATTAAAGTAAATCAACCTGGACCGTTCATGTATTAGTTACTATGTATTCAATTTTTCTATACATAACAGCTCATTCCTTCATTATTTCTTACGAAGTCACTGAACTCTAGAGAGAGAAACTATAGAGAGAGAAGAAAAGTATTATGCTACTTAACTACTTCCTTATTTCAGTTCTTCTTTAAAACGGTAAGGGGTGTTATTTTTTCTTATTCATGAAGAGAACTGTTGTTATTCCATTTCTTATTATTCTGTTGGATTAACCTGTATACGCGGTCTACTCTATACTTGGTGAAATTCTTCGATTATTCTGTTGGAACATCCTGTCTGTGTGTTTTACACCGGACCTGGTTCCGTCTTTATTATTATTCTGTCGGAATATCCTGTCTGTGTGTTTTACACCGAACCTGGTTCCATTATTTATTATTCTGTCGGAATATCCTGTCTGTGCGTTTACGCCGGACCTGGTTCCATTATTTCTTATTCTGTTGGAATAACCTGTCTGTGCGGTCTATCGCATGCATGGTAATTTTTTTTGTTATTCCATTCTTTATTATACT
This sequence comes from Panax notoginseng, assembly GCA_016801055.1. Classification (NCBI taxonomy): domain Eukaryota; kingdom Viridiplantae; phylum Streptophyta; class Magnoliopsida; order Apiales; family Araliaceae; genus Panax; species Panax notoginseng. Next base: position 138,356,375 of record CM029021.1, on the reverse strand, counting down.
CAGTTGGTTAAGTTTTGACTTCTATACTCCATGAAATTTGTGGAATATCTTTGATAATTGCGTTTCATCCAGTATCTTTTCATGAAAATATTCTTCTAAGCATTCTTAAATTTTACTCCACAAAACAATATCATGTTGACAATTTGGACGTTATTAATTCTTGGATAAATTAATTCTTAAACTTATTTTATTGAATTCTTATATCATTGTCATCATCCTCATGTTTATAAAATGTTGAAAGTCATCTGTGGCCTGTAGTGCATAGATGGACTTGGTATGATTATGACTAGGGATTATTCGGTATAATCATGACCGTAATGTTACAAATGATGTGGTAAAAGTCCTCATTGGCCCGTAGTGCATTGATGGACAGTTGTTGGTATGATCATGACCATTAATGAATACACGAATATCCTTGGCCGTAGTGCATGAGTGATTCGATGATGTGGATTATTTTATTAAGCTGAGTCCCAGCGATAACAGTGTTGAAAAACCTTTTAAATCATTGAAGATAGTAGATTTTATTTTTTTACTTGACTCTTTTAATGGATTGCTTGTTCCGCTGCAGTTAAACTTGATGTTCATTATATTTTATCAGTTTAACACTGTTGAAGGCTAATGATAATTTATTTTGCATTATCTTAGTCATAATATTTCTTACTGGGCTAGTTGAGCTCACCCTTTCTTTCACTGTTCTCCTCAGGAAATGAGAATATAGCTGGGACCAGTCGGGGAACGGAGTGATGGACCAGATGATAGTATTAGTAGTCCTCACTATTCTATTAAATAGTGTGACAATAATTATAATGAGGACTCCTTTTGAGTTTGTATAGTCTCTAGTAGACAATAATTGTATTCAAATTCACAGTTATATTTTGTCGTATTGTACACGACAGTTGTATTAGTAAGTTGTATTTGTATTCTGTACTATGTATCTGACGATCTAAGATGGGTGATATATACCTAATTTTGGGGGCGTCACAGTAGCGGCCAGTCAAAACGACGACATAGAAAATTTTTAATTTGGCCCATGGCCCATGTCACGCCCCCAAAATTAGGTATACATCACCCATCTTGGGTCGTCAGATACATAGTACAAAATACAAATACAACTTACTAATACAACTGTCGTGTACAATACGACAAAACATAAACTGTGAGTTTGAATACAAATATTATCTTCTAGAGAGTATTCATACTCAAAAGGAGTCCTCATTACATTTATTAACACACCATTACATAGAATAGTGAGGACTACTAACTAAAACTATCATTCGGACCATCACTCCATTCCCCGACTTGCCCCGGCTACGTTCTCATTTCCTGAAGAGAACAGTGAAAGAAAGGGTGAGCTCAACTAGCCCAGTAAGAAATATTATGACTAAGATAATGCAGAATAAATTATCATTAGCCTTCAACAATGTTAAACTGATAAAATATAATAGACATCAAGTTTAACTGCAGCGAAACAAGCAATCCATTAAAAGAGTCAAGTAGAAAATAAACCCTACTATCTTTTATGATTTAAAAGATTTTCCAACACTGTGATCGCTGAGACTCAGCTTAATAAAATAATCCACATTATCGAATCACCCCTGCACTACGGCTAAGGATATTCGTATATTCATTAATGGTCATGATCATGCCAACAACTGTCCATCAATGCACTACGGGCCAATGAGGACTTTTACCACATCATTCGTAATATTACGGTCATGATTACACCGAATAATCCCTGGTCATAATCATACCAAGTCCATCTATGCACTACAGGCCACAGATGACTTTCAACACTTTATAAACATGAGGATGATGACAATGATATAAGAATTCAATAAAACAAGTTCAAGAATTAATTTATCCAAGAATTAACAACGTCCAAATTGTCAACATGATACTGCTTTGTGGAGTAAAATTCAAGAATACTTAGAAGAATAGTTTCATGAAAAGATACTGGATGAACCGTAATTATCAAGGATATTTCACTAATTTCATGGAGTATAGAAGTCAAAACTTAACCAATTGAGTATAATAAAGAATGGAATAACAAAAGAAATCAACATGCATGCGATAGACCGCACAGACAGGTTATTCCAACAGAATAAAAAATAATGGAACCAGGTCCGGCGTAAACGCACAGACAGGATATTTCGACAGAATAATAAATAATGGAACCAGGTTCGGTGTAAAACACACAGACAGGATATTCCGACAGAATAATAAATAATGGAACCAGGTCCGATGTAAATCACACAGACAGGATATTCCAACAGAATGATAACAAGACGGAACCAGGTCCGGTGTAAAACACACAGACAGGATGTTCCAACAGAATAATAATAAAAACAGAATCAGGTCCGGTGTAAAACACACAGACAGGATGTTCCAACAGAATAATAATAAAAACGGAACCAGGTCCGGTGTAAAACACACAGACAGGATGTTCCAACAGAATAATAGAAGAATGTCACCAAGTATAGGGTAGACCACGTATACAGGTTATTCTAACAGAATAATAAGAAATGGAATAACAACAGTTCTCTTTATGAATAAGAAAGAATAACACCCCTTACCGTTTTAAAGACGAGCTGAAATAAGGAAGTAGTTAAGTAGCAGAATACTCTTCTTCTCTCTCTCTATAGTTTCTCTCTATAGTTTCTCTCTCTAGAGTTCAGTGAATTCGTAAGAAATAATGAAGGAATGAGCTGCTATTTATAGAAAAATAGAATGCATAGTAACTAATCCATGAACGGTCCAGATTGATTACTTTAATCTGACGGTCCATATTTAAAGAAAAATCTTTTAAATAAAATATAATATATTCTATTTATAGAATAACTTTAATAAAGTATTTTATTTTATATAAAAAGATGTTTCTGTTTTATTACGTTAATAATACGAATAAAACAAAGCGTAATTATCGCTAAATAATTCATATTATTATCTGACAATAATTGAATCAAACTGAGTGACTTCTCACATAAGCATTAATAATCAATACCGTGTACTACTATGCAACCACACGTATTACTGTACTTTTACTACCGAGTAGTTCAACAGTAACTATGGTAAAATTTCCGCCGTTATTTTTAATAAAATATTTTTGTCGTTTTCTCAATTCGACAATAATTCTGTTGTGGGGTCCACCAATGATTGTGTCGTTGTACGAATATTCCCTGTTAAAACGAATATTCCCCGACCAATCGAATATTATATAACAACTTGCGTACTTTGCAAAATTTATAAATATTACCCACAACTATAACATTATATCAAATTAACTCCATAATGTTCAAAACTGACATTTATAGAAAATTCATCTTTATTTATAAAAGTTGGGGTCTTACAGCCCAGCCGCTAGAGAGAGTAGCGGCCAACAAAAAAAAATGGCCAATTACTGATTATCCTAATTATTTCTCATACATACTACTTATTAATTAGTAAAATAAAATAATAAAAAATTATAAGTATAATCAGTAATTATCCTTATACTTATTAATAAAATAAGTATGTATAAGGATAATTAATAATTATCGTCTTATGATTTTTAATTATAAATAAAAAATAGTGATTGAATTTATATTATATTCCTACTCAAATATATAAACTCAATCACTATTTCCTATTTATAATTAAAAATCATAAGACGATAATCAGTAATTATTCTTATACATACTTATTTTGTTAATAAGTATAAGGAAAAGTATAAAGATAATTACTGATTTTTCTTATAATTTTTTATTATTTTATTTTACTGATTAATAAGTAATATGTATAAGGATAATCTGTTAATAGGTATAAGAATAAGTATAAAGATAATTATTGATTATCCTTATAATTATATTTATAATTTTTTATTATTTTATTTTACTAATTAATAAGTAGCATGTATGAGAATAATTACGATAATCAGTAATTGACCAATTTTTTTTGTTAGCCACTACTCCCTCTAGCGGCTGGGCCATGGGCCAAATTAAAAAATCTTCTGTGCTGACAGCTAGAGGGAGTAGCGGCCGCTACTTCCTCTAGGGGCCAGTAGAGAGAATTTTTTAATTTATTGCTGGTCGTTACTCCCTCTAGCGACTGGGCATTCATCTCAACTATTAACTCTAATATTGAACAATTAGATTAGCGTTAGTTCAAACAGTGCTAATAGCTAACGCTTTCCACGGATCATTCCCATATATATATATATATTCAAATTATACTTAAAATATTATATTTTATAAAAATTTCAGTTAAAATAAATATTATACAATTTTTGAAAGTAACTAGAAAAATTAAATTTGTCCAATTTCAATGTCATTGTAGACTTGTTGTTTTAAAAAACACGAACACTCTACATATTTAAAGCACGTGTTTTTTCACATGCACAACAAAACAAAAAATAATAATAAAATACTCCGTTAGTTCCCAAGTGATAACTAATTCATATAAATTTTAAAAATAATTAATCATGTAATTAATCTTATAGAATGGTGGGAGTACATGTTTAACTTCTTTTTCTCTTGATTATAAGTTGGTAAATCTTCCTCATAAGATATATATAACTAATTCAGAATTGAACTGTTTGAATTTCATAATAAATGAGTACTGTATATTCTTGATTGTTACTGGAAAAAAAAGAAGAAGTTATTATTCAACTATTTATTTCAGTAACAACGTATTACAAGCAAATTTTTCATACCCTTAAATTCATAAATACTTGCTAATTAATGGTTATAACACTGTTATTATTTGAAAAATAAATAAATTAAAGTGACCAGATATAATTGGTACCGTAATGTCCAAATGTTCTTTACAATGTGCCTAGAACATGCCCAGATTAATGTCTTGTCTGGAAATATATATATATATATATATATATATATATATATATATATATTTTTTTTTTTAAATTATCATTTTACAAATTAATGTTTCTTAATTAGACTAGTATCATAATGGTTTGAATAACTGGGGACAGATAAAGAAGTTTGCAATGGACATCCTAAAACGAAGCTCCAGCATATGGGTTCCCACCGTCACCACCAACCTGGACACTATGTGGGACTCCATTGAATCCGACATCGCCAAATCCGGCTCCTCCACCCCCCTCGTCCCTCTCCAAAAATTCATCTTCAGCTTCCTAACTCGCTGCCTCGTCGGAGTTGACCCGTCCATATCTCCTGAAGTCGCCGACTGGGGCTACACTTGGCTCGACAAATGGCTCGCCCTTCAAATCCTCCCCACCCTCAATGTAGGCTTTCTTCAACCCCTCGAAGAGATCTTCCTCCACTCCTTCGCTTACCCTTCCTTCCTAGTCACCGGCGACTACAATAAACTAGCCAAATTTGTCGAAAAAGAAGCTCAAGAAGTACTAAAACGAGGCCAAACCGAGTTCGGGCTCACTAAACAAGAAGCCCTTCACAATCTCTTGTTTATTCTCGGATTCAACGCGTTTGGCGGGTTCTCCATATTTTTTCCTTCTGTGTTTAGTAAACTCGGGTCGGATACAGCCTTACAGGAGAAACTGAGAAAAGAGGTGAGAGAAATAACCGGAACGAGTCCTCTAACTTTTGAGTCGGTGAAAGAGTTAGAGCTTGTTAACTCGTTCGTATACGAGACACTCCGACTCAACCCGCCCGTACCGTTACAATTCGGTCGGGCGAGAAAGGATTTTAAGCTGAGTTCGCATGACTCGGTGTTCGAGATAAAGAAAGGTGAGCTTCTTTGCGGGTATCAGCCGTTGGTGATGAAAGATGGGAAGGTATTTGACGACCCGGAGAAGTTTGTACCGGATCGGTTTACGAAAGAAAAAGGGCGCGAATTACTGAGTTATCTGTACTGGTCGAACGGGCCGCAGACCGGGTCACCCAGTGAGTCGAACAAGCAGTGTGCTGCTAAAGATTATGTCACGCTTACTGCATTCATCTTTGTGGCTCATTTGTTTAAGAGGTATGATTCGTTCACGGTTAATTCTTCTGGATCAATCACTGCCGTTGAAAAGGCTAAATGAGGAGGGTATGATATATATATTAAGGAAAAATAAAATACATTGCTTGTATGTATATGTGGATTTTAATTAATCTATGTGAGACTTGTGGGTATGTGTTGGGATTAAGATATATAAGGTATATATTTAATAAAGAAAAAGATTTTACCTACGTTCCTACATGATTAAATGATTTTATACAGATAATTAGAAGGTCAACCTACGTACAATTATTGTCTTCATAGTATTTGATATACTCATGCATGATCAATCATTTATTAATTAAATTTTGACATACTATTTTATAAACTAATTTTTATAAGAGTTCTTAATTTGTAAGTGTAGCATGATTCATAAAATAATAGGCAAAATTAAATAATTTCAAATAACTTGGTAACAATGGACAGCTTCTTAATTTGCTCCTAAAATTCACTATATATAATTAATAGTGTTATCATTTAATTTGTAGTCTTCAAGTTTGCTCAAATTACCAAAATCCACGCTGAAGTTGTACTAACCATGGAAGAAACCATCTGTAACTGTAACTCCGTAAGCACGAACCGAAAAGCTCACCAGCTAGTATCTCACACCATATTTTGAGTTCATATGGTCGGACGAGATTATCAGTTTCTATAAGATATGATATCGGGTAAAGGGGCCTGGCGCGCGGGATTCAACTTGATTGTATCTTGGTCAATTAATGTCTCCTCCACCACTTCAATTTTTACAATCCAGGTAATTAGTACTCCATCCGTCTTAAATTATCTGTTTTTTTATAGTTTCATACACATATCAATACGTGTGATAAAAATACTAAAATACTCTTATGTGCTGACTTTTTTATTTTCTGCGCATGAATTCTTATTGGTGGGAATATGAAAAGATGCTTAAAAAAAGGAGAGACATGGATGAGAGTAAGGACTACTCCTTCCGTCCCAAATTAATTGCTCAGTTTTGACTTTTTTAAGTCAAATTGACTATTTTTAGAATTAATAATTAAGCATATATAAATATATTTCTAAAATTATAAAAATTAATATTAGTAATAAATTGTATATACTTTCTTTTGGTTATAATCACTTCACCTATATTTTAGCAAAAATAGTTAAAATATTAGTTTTAAAAATGATCAATTTGACTTTAAAAAGTCAAAACTGAGCAGTTAATTTGGGAGGGAGTATCATTAATTAGGGTAAAAGAGCAAACTTGGAAAACAAAGGGAAAAAATGCATTGAAATCTTGAAAAAGTAGATATTGTGGGATAATTTTTTTTTGCTAAAACAACAGATAATTTGGGACGGAGGGAGTACTTTAGAAGCTGCATGTGGTAGCTGGAATTTAAACGCTAAAATTAATGACATACTCACCGTAGTTGGCAAGTTTTATTAACTATACTATTGAATTTTTAATTTTTTAAATTATTTTATTAAATTGATTATAATTTTGAAATTGAGTCATTTCGTTAAAAAAATAAACGGTCGTTAATTTTTTATCGGCAAAACTAATAAATTATCGACTATAATTGACACGCTCTCCATTAAAAATCTACTATAATGTAGGATTGTTCATCCTCAATCTTTTACGGTAGAGTAGCCGAAACATTTGGCATACTCTTTAATTCGCATAAGTTCATGAATATTAATAACTTGCAAATTCAGAAATATTGTTCTGTTCACAAAACTTATCCCAATAACATGAGCTCACGATAGTAATAAGTAAAAGAATGATGGGTTATTTACAGAAATATATAACAATTAGAAAGTAATTACACCATTAGTATATTAATAAAATAATTATAAAAAGAGTATAATTAGGACTCATATTATAAAAATAGTACAATTCACGTTAATAAGGAAATCTAAAATCAAGGAGAAATAAATGTCATAATTAATAATTCAAATTCAAATATTTGGGACCTAACAACAAAAATAAATTTAAAATAATAATTCAAATTTAAAAATTCAAATTCAAATATTCATCTCCCTCACATACACTTTGAAATAATAGTTAACAAATAAGTAAATAAATAAAATATTTGTACATGTAAATTATACTCTGTTTCAGTTTTTACTTTTTTAGTTCTCTATTCTCGCTGGCTTCTCTTCCGCTACTCCACCGCTACACCGCCGCGAATCTCCGTTGTCCAAAACGCCAATGAGAAAAAGAATAAGATTCGCCCTAGCTACAAAAAGTTTAAAAATAAATAGCTGTAACTTTTACTGATCTGAATTTTTTTTATGACTATTTTGTTACTCATAAATACTTAAATGGTTACCTTTGTATGAATGATTGGCTACCAACTGCATCACATTTAAACGAAATTGATAATTTAATAAAACTGAATTGGTTAGCTTAGTCTGAAGGTTTGGCTACCAACTGCACTATAAAAAAACTGCAGGTGTAGATGTGAATTGATTACCTTGGTATGAAGGTTTTGTTACCTTGGTATTAATGTTTACTTACTTTGATCTGGTTACCAAGTGCACTAAGAAAAAATTAAAAGTGTAAATGTTGATTGATTAACGGTTTGGTTACAAGAGCATTGACACGGTCCTCAACACAGAGATCAAAATAATCTCCTTCAGTAAGTCCCTGAACCCATGGATCTCCGGACTTGCTTTCATCAATCTCGGTAACTCCTTGAACCCATGGCTCTCCGGACTTGCTTTCATCAATCTCAGTAACTCCTTGTACAGAGTCAGTTGCAATGGCTTCTTTACCGGTGATAAATATTTGGTTAATGGGATTACCTGCCACTTTTCAATTATTAAACTCAACTTAGATGACTGAAAAACATATAACACATCGCAAGGGAGAAAATGCGACCTTACCAGGAGCATCAAGGTCATTTTGCAGATCATCATCACAAGAAATATCATTTACATTTTCTGACAAAGTGCCAAATTCATTGTAACGATCGCTGTTTTTGTTCACATTAGATGAGGAGAGAGAAGAAGTCATGAGGATAACTGTATACTAATTCCCTAAATTAAGGAATCTTAATTGCACTAATATTATAAATAAATATGAAATTATATTAATTGTGTAAATATTTTATGAGTACATTATTATTATAATTATTTTTAAAAATATAATAGAATATGTAATTCGTCCAATAATGATCGAGCAACTTACCCTAATACCATGGGCCCAAAAACGAGCTCACCATAGTAACACTATCGGCCCAAGAACTTCCGTACTAACATGAGTTCCAGAACTATACAAAATTTTCTTTGACCCATCCTTATTTCCCTTCCGTCCTTATCTCATGCTCCATATATTAAACATGTGCTGGTTTCCAGCACCTTCCAGCAGTTTCCAGGCGCAGGCGGGTCCCAACCCAAGCTTCTCTTATTTTGCATTTTTATTTCTTTGACCCGTCTTTGATTTTTTCACCCGAAAAGTCAAAATTTCATATTTATACCTATCATTTCAGCGTTCCCGTCTCAACGACGAAATCGGTTTTTCAAATTTCCATTCCAAACTCAAATTCTTTTGAACTGCATAGTTCCTTCCTTCATATTTCCACGCACTGTTGTCTTTTCCTTTCTATCTTTTTTGAATTTACTTACCTCTCCTTGGCATTTCAATTTACCTTAGAATCTCAATTCTCATTTCTCACTTTTTATTTAAAATTCTCATTTCATTATTTGAAAATTCTGAAATATTACACTCTCCCTCCTTATAAAGATTTCGTCCCCAGAATCATCAGTATAGTAATACTCTAACAATTTTCGTCCCCGTAATCTCTTCCTTTATCTTTAACTACCACGTAGCCTCTTCCTGAAAATAAACTCTTCACGTTACCTTTGCAAAATACTTTGCTCATTCCAATCAATTATTTGAACATGAGATTTTTTCTTATTTTAAATCTTTATCCATCCGCATAACTCCATAATCAATTATATGCTTATAATCAGACTTATACAATTATAACATCGAAACATCATATATATTTCGGAGATAAAATTACCTCATCTGTCACTTCCTTCGCTCTTCTTACAATTATCTTGGACTTAATTTTTATTCATTTCTAAACCATACATTTCCTTTCCAAGGAAACACGTTCAACCTCAAATTTTCTACTTGCTTAAGTTGGTTTGCATATTTATATTTGTGTTCTTCTGTAGATCTTACTCTTCGTCTGCCACGAGTCATCTTTATTGTCGGCATGAACCAAATCAATTTCGGTTATTGTTAATTTATTACTTTTGTTACTCTTACTCTACGTTTGGATTGACGTAATAAAGCTGGGAATGAAATGTCTCATTCTTATGGAATGAAAAAAATTGTGTTTGGTTGCGATTAGAATGGATTGAATTATTATTATTTTTTGTGAAATTTTCGATTGAAATTTAACATTCTTGCCCAAGATTTCATACCCAAAACCTTATGAGTAATTTTTTTTATCATTGAGCCATGAGGGTGTTGGGGGAGGGAAAGCATGAAATAACTCATTCCAACTAGAATAGAATGAATTATTCCAATCTCCATTTCATTCCTTCAATCCAAACGCAACATCATTTCTTTATTTCATCCTCATCCCCTCGGGGACAGTTCCTTACTTAGTGGTCTAAAGCACCACACATACACTTTTGTTTTTTTTAAATTAATCCATTTAGGATTAAATTGTCCTTATTAAGCATTTGTCTCTCTTAAACATTTTCTATATGTTGCTTTCCACATTTCTTTCATTCGTACCTCAATTCTCTTCTTTCTCCCTTCTTCTTTCATATTGATATTATTATTATTATTATTATTATTATTATTATTATTCTATTTTTTTCCTTACAATTTTTATCTCTTCTTCATTTCTTCTACTTCCACTTAAGGGTATAAACGAATCGAGTCGAATCGAGTATTGAGTTGCTCAGATTTTGTTCACAAAATTTATCGAATATAAAATAAGGTTTGATTGAGTCTCATTTAACTACCGAGTCGAGCACAATTCCGAGTCGAGCCCGAGCAGTTTAAACTTTTCGAATGAATATGATCCAAGTATGAATAGAAAATTACAATTTGAGGAGGTTCGAGTAATTTATCGAACTTTAAAATTTGCTCATATTTGACTTATTTATATTTCGAGTCGAGCTCGAATCGAACTTTTAGACGAACGAATATGAATCGAGCCCGAACTGTTTGCTCATTTTACAGTCTTACTTTCACTTACTCTCTTGTTACCTTCTTCATTCTTTTTCTTTTATTTTTTATTATATTGGGTTAAGGCCTTTCTTCTGCCTTCTGCTATAATAGTCTTCTTATATCATCGCAATTGGCCATTTCCAACATTAACTATATGTAAGATGTAACGACCCCAAAATAGGTCCATTCCATCCAACCTATTCTGAGTCGCCAAATACATGGTACAGAAAACAACTACAACTTTATTACAACAATTATCGTGCAAAATACAACAACACATGCTGTGAGTTTGGATACAAATATATACCAAATGTGACTCATGTTCCAACCGTGGACATCACCTCACAATGACACCTTACATAAAGGTATAGTCAAAACTGTTTTAGAAATTAAAATATTTGGGAAGTGCTCAAGGAAACCTTTGTACATGGGAGGCCATGCTTCTAGGTTGTGATAGATATCATATGGCCACAGAATTATCCTTGCTTGACCCAATATACCCCAAAAAAAAACGAGAAGATTACTATCATATTCTTCCCAATGGTGAGTCTTCTCTTGACTTATCATTATCTTCACTGTCTCTAATTGAGAATTATAATTCAAACAAACACCAAGATTATATAGGTAGTGCTCGTAAATAAACTCAGCAAGTGAATGAGCACAATCTTGTCTTATGATGACATGAGGTTGTATGTCATTAGACATCTTGTATGATAGTGGCAAAACACCTTTTCAACGTTGGGTTCGCTTCACCCTAGATGATTCACCAAATATAACTACTAAATGATGACCACCGTTCTATTCCCCTGTTACCCCCGCTCGACCCAGCTACACTCTTATTACCTGAAAAGAATTGTGAAACAGAAGGGTAAGCACAACTAGCCCAGTAAAGAATATCATGACTAAAGATAAATAAATTATCAATAGCCTTCAGCAGTAATAAATCAGAGATTTAGAACATATGGTAGATGATAAAACTTTTCAACCATAGTTGCAGCGGAATGAGCAATCCATTAGAAGAGTTAAATAGACCATAAAATCTATTATCTTCTCCATGTTAAAAGTTCACCAACAATATTTTATCCCTGTAACATCAATCAACAATTCCTGTCCACAATCACGTGTATAACTCATAATCGTAATTGTAGTTCTAAATTCCTTTTCTCATCTAGGACAAAGACAATTTTCATCACCTGAAACATCAAAGATCATGGTTATACCAAATCACAGTTCATGTTCATAATCATACTAATAAATTCATCTCTGCACTACGGCCCAAAGATATTCATCAACAAGTCATCTTTGCGCTACATGCCAAAGATATTCAACAACAGGTCATCTTTGCATTACGAGCCAAAGATATTCATCAACAACTCATCTTTGCACTACAGGCCAAAGATATTCAACAACAAGTCATCTTTGCACTACGGGCCAAAGATATTCATCAATAATTCATCTTTGCACTACGGGCCAAAGATATTCATATCTCAAAGAAATATATAATCATTTCAGAATTTATATAAACAATAATTATAACCATGTTGATCAATTCACCTTTGCACTTAAGCTAAAGATATTCAATTATAAATTCAATGGTCATGATCATACCAGTCACAATTCAACTTTGCACTACTGGCCAAAGAGAACCCATAGTATTGATCATACCAATAATTTACCCATCTTTACACTCAAGTGAAAGAGAATTTCAAAATCAGGGTTATAAAAATGTTATATATGATAATAAAAATAATATGATTAACATATAGATTTAATCTCAAGAGTAATATTCATAAATTAACTATAATTTGGTTAGAAAAAGAAACCAATTTTGTCGTGAATAGTAACTCGTGAATACTAACTCATGAACTCATAAATAGTAACTCGTGAATAGTACCTCGTGAATAGTACTTTGTATTCGTACATAGTACCGTATATGTAAATAATGTCATGTAAATAGTGCCATATGCATGAATAGTGCTGTATACGTGAGTAGTGCCGTATACGTAAATAGTGCCGTATACGTGAATAGTAATCCCGACTCAAAGAGGTAAAAATTTTACAATAAAATCCATACCAATATTTCAGTATAATGATATTGAAAGAATAACATCATTATGAAGAATATAACATCCCTTAATATCCCTTACTATCCCTTACCTCAAAAGAGTAGCACTTCTGACTGGATATCGGATATGACGCTGAAAGAAACTTGCACTGATGAATAACAACTTACCAAGTATCTAAATACTCACAAAATACACTCGATAATCTAGAGAGAAAAAGAGAGAAAGCTTATAAATTCTGGTGTAATTTTTAATTCTAACTTAGCCCTCTATTTATAGAAAAATGTTAGCACGCCGAAGCAGACTTAACCTGCAACCTGATGGCTTTACCTGCTACTATTCCCACCCACCACATTTGAATAAAAATCTCAGCATATTTCTTCACCAACCAAGAGTGGGGCTCACCAATTCTAGAATTTTCTACCAAAATGATTAACTCTGAAAATTCATCAATTTCTGGACCAGTCATCTCGTAAAATTCATAACAAATCATGCGTTCATTTTTAACGGTTCAAAATTTGTGGACATATACTAAACTTATATATGTATAACATATCCAAAAATTACCACGATCCAACGGTCGGATTAAAAATTATAACCCCCGCAAAATATCTCAAAAATCCTAATTTGATTTTCAATACCTCCGTTCCGACAAAAATACAGATTAAATACCTCAACATTAACTCCTTCTTTTTTTAACCACAAAAATATATCCCTCATTTATATCCACATAAAATAAATATTTTCTTATCATATGAATCAATAATTAATTATTCACAAATAATATTACAGAATCACATTTATGACAACCAGGCCGTTCCCAGGAAAGAGGGGGCTTTTCAATAAGAATTTCTCCTTACTGGCGCGCAATTAGGTGACCAAACCTCACTTTAGACAGAACTTTCTAGACATTTCCAATAATGTTATCTAATAATATTATTCAAATAATATGAATTATTGATCTGATAATGGAAAATACTGTGTAACAACAATTATTGAAACAACAATAATATAAAATATCAACGCAGCAATTATTGAATCAATAAAATAAAATATTGAACAATAATTACTGTGACAATTATTCAGTAGTGCCTTCTTGCGTAAGAATCAATAATTTCAAAAATACTATGCAATAACGTGTATTACTGTATTTTAACCACCGGGTATTCCAACAGTGTTAACGGTAACAACTACGCCGTTAATTATAAAAATTCAATTTTTGTCGTTATCTTCATCCGACCGTTTTCCGTTATGGGACCCACAAATAGCTGCGCCGTCGTACGAATATTCCCCGACAGCAAGAATATTCCACGACCAAACGAATATTCACCGACGAAAAATGAATATTTTATAACCACTTGTTTATTTTGAAAAATTTTCACATTTCACCCACAACTTTAACTTTTTATCAATTTAACCATTTACTGAATTGTAATTATAAAAAAATTGAATACTTTTATTTCATAAAATTCGGGATCTTACAATCTCCCCTTCTTATAAAATTTCGTCCCCGAAATTTACGTACCTGGTATTTCAAATAGTTGAGAATACCTTGCTTTCATTTCAGATTCCATCTTCTCTGTCATCATGATTTTTCTATTGCTCATCTCCTGTATTTTAGATATCATTCTAGAATATAGCTTTAAAACAAGGGTAAATTTAACAAATTAACATATCACATAATATCCCGATATTATGACTGACCAACAAATAAGCTTAGGTAGGACACACTAGCGAAGGATTTACTCATCTCTCCCCTCCTAGTTTTATTCCCCGATCTCCACCAGAAACCATATCCCTAAGCTCTGATACCAAAATGTAACTCGGGACACCAACTTGTGTCAGCACCTTACATTGATACCTATCAGTTTGCCACCGCAGAACGGCGTCCCCTACGGAGAGTCTGGCTTCGGTGCATCCCCCATTAACAGGAAGTTACCAGCGAGAGGCTCGGGGCTCTTTACTTATAGCTCTGATACCAAAATGTAACGACCCCAAAATAGGTCCATTCCATCCAACCTATTCTGAGTCTCCAAATACATGGTACAGAAAACAACTACAACTTTATTACAACAATTATCGCGCAAAATACAACAACACATATGCTGTGAGTTTGGATAAAAATATATACCAAATGTGACTCATGTCCCAACCGTGGACAGCACCTCACAATGACACCTTACATAAAGGTATAGTCAAAAATTGTTTTAGAAATTAAAATCTTTGAGAAGTGCTCAAGGAAACCTTTGTACATGGGAGGCCATGCTTCTAGGTTGTGATAGATATCATATGGTCACAGAATTATCCTTGGTTGACCCAATATATCCCAAAGAAAAATGAGAAGATTACTATCATATTCTTCCCAATGGTGAGTCTTCTCTTGACTTATCATTATCTTCACTGTCTCTAATTGAGAATTATACTTCAAACAAACACCAAGATTATATAGGTAGTGCTCGTAAATAAACTCAGCAAGTGGATGAGCACAATCTTGTCTTATGATGACACGAGGTTGTATGTCATTAGATATCTTGTATGATAGTGGCAAAATACCCTTCCAACGTTGGGTTCGCTTCACCCTAGATGATTCACCAAATATAACTACTAAATGATGACCACCGTTCTATTCTCCTGTTACCCCCGCTCGATACAGCTACACTCTTATTACCTGCAAGGAATTGTGAAAGAGAAGGGTGAGCACAACTAGCCCAGTAAAGAATATCATGACTAAAGATAAATAAATTATCAATAGCCTTCAGCAGTAATAAATCAGAGATTTAGAACATATGGTAGATGATAAAACTTTTTAACCATAGTTGCAGCGGAATGAGCAATCCATTAGAAGAGTTAAATAGACCATAAAATCTATTATCTTCTCCATGTTAAAAGTTCACCAACAATATTTTATCCCTGTAACATCAATCAACAATTTCTGTCCACAACCACGTGTATAACTTATAATCGTAATTGTAGTTCTAAATTCCTTTTCTCATCTAGGACAAAGATAATTTTCATCACCTGAAACATCAAAGATCATGGTTATACCAAATAACAGTTCATGTTCATAATCATACTAATAAATTCATCTCTGCACTATGGCCCAAAGATATTCATCAACAAGTCATCTTTGCGCTACATGCCAAAGATATTCAACAACAGGTCATCTTTGCATTACGAGCCAAAGATATTCATCAACAACTCATCTTTGCATTACAGGCCAAAAGATATTCAACAACAAGTCATCTTTGCACTACGGGCCAAAGATATTCATCAATAATTCATCTTTGCACTACGGTCCAAAGATATTCATCAATAAGTCATCTTTGCACTACGGGCCAAAGATATTCATATCTCAAAGAAATATATAATCATTTCAGAATTTATATAAACAATAATTATAACCATGTTGATCAATTCACCTTTGCACTTAAGCTAAATATATTCAATTGTAAATTCAATGGTCATCATCATACCAGTCACAATTCAACTTTGCACTACTGGCCAAAGAGAATCCATAGTCTTGATCATACCAATAATTTACCCATCTTTACACTCAAGTGAAAGAGAATTTCAACATCAGGGTTATAAAAATGTTATATATAATAATAAAAATAATATGATCAACATATAGATTTAATCTCAAGAGTAATATTCATAAATCAACTATAATTTGGTTAGAAAAAAAAACCAATTTTGTCGTGAATAGTAACTCGTGAATACTAACTCATGAACTCATGAATAGTAACTCGTGAATAGTACCTCGTGAATAGTACTTTGTATTCGTACATAGTACCGTATATGTAAATAATGTCATGTAAATAGTGCCATATGCATGAATAGTGCTGTATACGTGAATAGTACCGTATACGTAAATAGTGCCGTATACGTGAATAGTAATCCCGACTCAAAGAGGTAAAAATTTTACAATAAAATCCATACCAATATTTCAGTATAATGATATTGAAAGAATAACATCATTATGAAGAATATAACATCCCTTAATATCCCTTACTATCCCTTACCTCAAAAGAGCAGCACTTCTGACTGGATATCGGATATGACGCTGAAGGAAACCTGCACTGATGAATAGCAACTTACCAAGTATCTAAATACTCACAAAATACACTCGATAATCTAGAGAGAAAAAGAGAGAAAGCTTATAAATTCTGGTGTGATTTTTAATTCTAACTTAGCCCTCTATTTATAGGAAAATGTTAGCACGCCGAAGCAGACTTAACCTGTAACCTGATGGCTTTACCTGCTACTATTCCCACCCACCACATTTGAATAAAAATTTCAGCACATTTCTTCACCAACCAAGAGTGGGGCCCACCAATTCTAGAATTTTTCACCAAAATGATTAACTCTGAAAATTCAACAATTTCTGAACCAGTCATCTCGTAAAATTCATAACAAATCATACGTTCATTTTTAACGGTTCAAAATTTGTGGATATATACTCAACTTATATATGTATAACATATCCAAAAATTACCACGATCCAATGGTCGGATTAAAAATTATAACCCCCGCAAAATATCTCAAAAATCCTAATTTGATTTTCAATACCTCCGTTCCGACAAAAATACATATTAAATACCTCAACATTAACTCTTTTTTTTAACCACAAAAATATATCCCTCATTTATATCCACATAAAATAAATATTTCCTTATCATATGAATCAATAATTAATTATTCACAAATAATATTACAGAATCACATTTATGACAACAAGGCCGTTCCCAGGAAAGAGGGGGCTTTCCAATAAGAATTTCTCCTTACTGGCGCGCAATTAGGTGACCAAACCTCTCCTTAGACAGAACTTTCTAGACATTGCCAATAATGTTATCTAATAATATTATTCAAATAATATGAATTATTGATCTGATAATGGAAAATACTGTACAACAACAATTATTGAAACAACAATAATATAAAATATCAACGCAGTAATTATTGAATCAATAAAATAAAATATTGAACAATAATTACTGTGACACCTTACATAAAGGTATAGTCAAAAACTGTTTTAGAAATTAGAATCTTTGAGAAGTGCTCAAGAAAACCTTTGTACATGGGAGGCCATGCTTCTTGATTATGATAGATATCATATGGCCACAGAATTATCCTTGGTTGACTCAATAGACCCCAAAAAAAACGAGAAGATAACTATCATATTCTTCCCAATGGTGAGTCTTCTCTTGACTTATCATTATCTTCACTGTCTCTAATTGAGAATTATACTTCAAACAAACACCAAGATTATATAGGTAGTGCTCGTATATATACTCAGCAAGTGGATGAGCACATCCCTGTCTTATGACGACATGAGGTTGTATGTCATTAGACATCTTGTATGATAGTGGCAAACCACCCTTCCAACGTTGGGTACACCTTACCCTATTGGATTCACCAAATAAAACTACTAAATAAACTTTTCTATACTGCTTCGGGAGAACATCCACAGCTAGAGACCACCGTTTTATTTCCCCGTTACCCTCGCTCGACCCAGCTACACTCTTATTACCTGAAAGGAATTGTGAAGCAAAATGGTGAGCACAACTAGCTCAGTAAAGAATATCATGACTAAAGATAATTAAATTATCAATAGCCTTCATCAATAATAAATCAGAGATTTAGAACATATGGTAAATGATAAAAATTTCAACCATAGTTGCAGCGGAACGAGCAATCCATTAGAAGAGTCAAATAGACTATAAAGTCTATTATCTTCTCCATGTTAAAAATTCACCAACAATGTTTTATCCCTGTAACATCAATCAATAATTCTGGTCCACAATCATATGAATAACTCATAATCATAACTGTAGTTCTAAATTCCTCTTTTCATCCAGGACGAAGATAATTTTTATCACCTATCTTTACCTGAAACATCAAAGATCATGGTTACACCAAATCACATTTCTTGTTCATAATTATACTAATAACTTCATCTTTGCACTACGACCAAAGATATTCATTTGTATCACCAGTTGGTCATGTTCATCTCAACACCTGCTCATCTTTGCACTACTGGCCAAAGATATTCAACAACATGTCATCTTTGCACTACAGCCAAAGATATTCATCAGCAATTCATCTTTGCACTACAGGCCAAAGATATTCCTCAACAGTTCATATTTGCACTACGACCAAATATATTCATCAACAGTTCATATTTGCACTACAGGCCAAATATATTAATATCTCAAAGAAATATATAATCATTTCAGAATTTATATAAACAATAATTATAACCATGTTGATCAATTCACCTTTGCACTTAAGCTAAAGATATTCACTTATAAATTCAATGGTCATGATCATACCAGTCAACAATTCAACTTTGCACTACTGGCCAAAGAGAACCCATAGTCATGATCATACCAGAAATCTACCCATCTTTACACTCAAGTCAAAGAGAAATATCATCATTAGGGTTATAAAAATGTTATATATGATAATAAAAACAATATGATCAACATATAGATTTAATCTCAAGAGTAATATTCATAAATCAACTATAATTTGGTTAGAAAAAGAAACCAATTTTATCGTAAATAGTAACTCGTGAATAGTAACTCATGAATAGTAACTCGTGAATAATAACTCATGAATAGTAATCCCGACACACAAAGGTAGAAATTCCACAATAAAATACATACCAATATTTCGGTATAATGATATTGAAAGAATAATATTTCTTAAGCTTATAAACAATTTATTTTAATTGTTTACACTTTACTAAATAATGCATTTAATCATTCTAAAATGCCAAACTCATAAGATTTCATCACCAATAACCAAAACCCTCATAAAAAATTTGCATATACCTCATATAGGATTCTCAAGTCATAAAATCCTATTTTCTAATTTTCTTACTTCACAAAACATATTTAATTCATTTACTCATAACTAGACTATTTTTATGAAAAATACCAAATCAGTTCCAAAAATATTTCTTTTCTGGGATTTAGCATAATATAGTCCCATAGTGAACATATATTTTTTTTCAGAATTTTTAAAAGTCATTTACTATTTTTCATATGGCCAAAACAGCCGAATATTTAGACATTTATCAAAAATTGTACTTTTTGTCCAAAAATTTTGAAATTTACAGAGTATACTTCTATCATATACATGTACTCCCAATAAACATTTTATCAATTTTGGAGTTAACCATAAGGAGTTATAAGCGATTACTTTTAAAATAGTATTTTCTCATAAAATTCATAACTCTTAATCTATACATCCAAAAATCACCATTTTTGGACACAATCAAGAAAACTCATCAAAATATCATTTCAAATTTTTCCAGAATTTTTGAAGGTCAGAAAAATTACGAAACTGGAAAATATAACAACCCTTAAAATCCCTTACTATCCCTTACCTCAAAAGAGTAGTACTTCTGATCGGTATAAGGCTGAAAAAAACTTGCACTGATGAATAGAAACTCACAAAGTATCTAAATACTCACAAAATACACTCAATAATCTAGAGAGAGAAAGAGAGAAAACTTATGAATTCTGGTGTGATTTTCAATTCTAATTTAGCCCTCTATTTATAGGAAAATGTTAGCACGCCGAAGCAGACTTAACCTGCAACCTGATGGTTTTACCTGCTACTATTCCCACCCATCACATTTGAATAAAAATCTGAGCATATTTCTTCACCAACCAAGTGTGGGGCCCACCAATTCTAGAATTTTCCACCAAAATGATTAACTCCGAAAATTCAATAATTTCTGAACCAGTCATCTCGTAAAATTCATAACAAATTATACGTTCATTTTTAACGGTTCAAAATTTGTGGACATATACTCAACTTATATATGTATAACATATCCAAATATTACCACGATCCAACGGTCGGATTAAAAATTATAACCCTCACAAAATATCTCAAAAACCCTAATTTAATTTTCAATACCTCCGTTCCGACAAAAATACAGATAAAACACCTCAACATTAACTCCTTCATTTTTAACCACAAAAATATATCCCTCATTTATATCCATATAAAATAAATATTTCCTTATCATATGAATCAATAATTAATTATTCACAGATAATATTATAGAATCACATTTATGACAACCAGGCCGTTCCCAGGAAAGAGGGGGTTTTCCAATAAGAATTTTTTCTTACTGGCGCGCAATTAGATGACCAAACCTCTCCTTAGACAGAACTTTTTCTAGACATTGCCAATAATGTTATCTAATAATATTATTCAAATAATATGAATTATTGATCTGATAAAGGAAAATACTGTGCAACAATAATTATTGAAACAACAATAATATAAAATATCAACGCAGCAATTATTGAATCAATAAAATAAAATTTTGAACAATAACAACTGTAACAATTATTGAGTAGTGTCTTCTTACGTAAGAATCAATAATTTTAAAAATACTGTGCAATACCGTGTGCTACTGTGTAATAACGCGTATTACTGTATTTTAACTACCGGGTATTCCAACAGTGTTAACGGTAACAACTACGCCGTTATTTGTAAAAACTCAAATTTATCATTTTTTTCATCCGACATTTATTCTGTTATGGGGCCCACAAATGGCTGGACCGTCGTACGAATATTCCCCGACAGAAAGAATATTCCACGACTAAACTAATATTCCTCGATA
The DNA here is from genome assembly GCA_016801055.1 of Panax notoginseng. Lineage (NCBI taxonomy): Eukaryota > Viridiplantae > Streptophyta > Magnoliopsida > Apiales > Araliaceae > Panax > Panax notoginseng. The sequence goes on along the minus strand of CM029021.1, from coordinate 138,334,549 downwards.
ACAATGAATATTTTATAACCACTTGTGTATTTTAAAAAAAAAATTCATATATCACCCTTAACTTTAACATTTATCAATTTAACCATTTATTGAATAGTAATTATAAGAAAAATTGAATACTTTTATTTCATAAAATTCGGGGTCTTACAGAGTTAATGTTGAGGTATTTTATCTGTATTTTTTTCAGAACGGAGGTATTGAAAATCAAATTAGGATTTTTAAGATATTTTGCGAGGGTTATAATTTTTAATCCGACCGTTGGATCGTGGTAATTTTTGGATATGTTATACATATATAAGTTGAGTATATGTACACAAATTTTGAACCGTTAAAAATAAACGTATGATTTATTATGAATTTTACGAGATGACTAGTTCAGAAATTGTTGAATTTTCGGAGTTAATCATTTTAGTAGAAAATTTTAGAATTGGTGGGCCCCACTCTTGGTTGGTGAAGAAATGTGCTGAGATTTTTATTCAAATGTGGTGGGTAGGAATAGTAGCAGGTAAAGCCATCAGGTTGCAGGTTAAGTCTGCTTCGATGTGCTAATATTTTCCTATAAATAGAGGGCTAAGTTAGAATTGAAAATCACACAAGAATTCATAAGTTTTCTCTTTTTCTCTCTCTAGATTATTGAGTGTATTTTGCGAGTATTTAGATACTCTGTGAGTTTCTATTCATCAGTGCAAGTTTCCTTCAGCCTTATACCGATCAGAAGTACTGCTCTTTTGAGGTAAGGGATAGTAAGGGATTTTAAGGGTTATTATGTTTTTCAGTTCGTAATTTTTCTGACCTTCAAAAATTATGAAAAAATTTGAAATGATATTTTGATGAGTTTTCTTGATTGTGTCCAAAAATGGTGATTTTTGAATGTATAGATTGAGAGTTATGAATTTTATGAGAAAATACTATTTTAAAAGTAACCGCTTATAATTCCTTGTGGTTAACTCCAAAATTGATGAAATTTTTATTGGAAGTACATGTATATGTTAGAAGTATACTCTGTAAATTTCAGAATTTTTGGACAAAAGTACAATTTATGATAAATGTCTAAATATTCGGCGGTTTTGGCCATATGAAAAATAGTGAATGAGTTTTAAAAATTCTGAGAAAAATATATGTTCAATATGGGATTATATTCTGAAAAGAAATATTTTTAGAACTGATTTGGTATTTTTCATGAAAATAGACTAGTTATGAGTAAATGAATTAAATATGTTATGTGAAGTAAGAAAATTGGAAAATATGATTTTATGGCTTGAGAATCATATATGAGTTATATGCAGATTTTTGATGAGGGTTTTGGTTATTGGTGATGAAATCTTAAGTGTTGGCATTTTATGATGATTAAATGCATTAATTAGTAAAGTGTAAACAATTAAAATAAATTGTTTATAAGCTTAAAAAATATTATTCTTTCAATATCATTATACCAAAATATTGGTATGAATTTTATTGTGGAATTTCTACCTTTTTGTGTCGGGGTTACTATTCATGATTACTATTCACGAGTTACTATTCACGACAAAATTGGTTTCTTTTTTTGACCAAATTATAGTTGATTTATGAATATTACTCTTGAGATTAAAACTATATGTTGATCACATTATTTTTATTATCATATATAATATTTTTATAACCCTAATGATGATATTATCTTTCACTTGAGTGTAAAGATGGGTAGATTATTGGTATGATCATGACTAGGGTTCTCTTTGGCCAGTTGTGCAAAGTTGAATTGGTGACTGGTATGATCATGACCATTAAATTTATAAGTGAATATCTTTAGCTTAAGTGCAAAGGTGAAATGATCAACATGGTTATAATTATTGTTTATATAAATACTGAAATGATTATATATTTCTTTGAGATATGAATATATTTGGCCTGTAGTGCAAATATGAACTGTTGATGAATATCTTTGGCCTGTAGTGCAAAGATGAATTGTAGACGAATATCTTTGGCTTGTAGTGCAAAGATGACATGTTGTTGAATATCTTTGGCCAGTAGTGCAAAGATGAACATGTGTTGATGTAACGCCCCCAAAATAGGTCCATTCCATCCAACCTATTCTGAGTCGTCAAATACATGGAACAGAAAACAACTATAACTTTATTACAACAATTATCGTGCAAAATACAACAACACATATGCTGTGAGTTTGGATACAAATATATACCAAATGTGACTCATGTTCCAACCGTGGACATCACCTCACAATGACACCTTACATAAAGGTATAGTCAAAAACTGTTTTAGAAATTAGAATCTTTGGGAAGTGCTCAAGGAAACCTTCGTACATGGGAGGCCATGCGTCTAGGTTATGATAGATATCATATGGCCACAGAATTATTCTTGGTTGACCCAATAGACCCCAAAGAAAAACGAGAAGATTACTATCATATTCTTCCCAATGGTGAGTCTTCTCTTGACATATCATTATCTCTACTGTCTCTAATTGAGAATTATACTTCAAACAAACACCAAGATTATATAGGTAGTGCTCGTATATATACTCAGCAAGTGGATGAGCACATCCCTGTCTTATGATGACACGAGATTGTATGTCGTTAGACATCTTGTATGATAGTGGCAAATCACCCTTCCAACGTTGGGTACACCTTACCCTATTGGATTCACCAAATAAAACTACTAAATGAACTTTTCTATACTGCTTCGGGAGAACATCCACAGCTAGAGACCACCGTTCTATTTCCCCGTTACCCTCGCTCGACCCAGCTACACTCTTATTACCTGAAAGGAATTGTGAAGCAAAAGGGTGAGCACAACTAGCTCAGTAAAGAATATCTTGACTAAAGATAATTAAATTATCAATAGCCTCCATCAATAATAAATCAGAGATTTAGAACATATGGTAAATGATAAAAATTTCAACCATAGTTGCAGCGGATCGAGCAATCCATTAGAAGAGTCAAATAGACCATAAAGTCTATTATCTTCTCCATGTTAAAAGTCCACCAACAATGTTTTATCCCTGTAACATCAATCAACAGTTCCTTTCCACAATCATATGAATAATTCATAATCATAATTGTGATTCTAAATTTCACATCCAAGACGAAGATAATTTTCATCACCTGTCTTTACCTGAAACATCAAATATCATGGTTATACCAAATCACAGTTCCTGTTAATAAGCATACTAATAAATTCATTTTGCATCACGGGCCAAAGATATTCATCAACAATTCATCTTTACACTACATGCCAAAGATATTCAACAACAAGTCATCTTTGCAATACGGGCCAAAGATATTCATCAACAACTCATCTTTGCACTACAGGCCAAAGATATTTCTCAATAGTTCATATTTGCACTACAGGCCAAATATATTATTATCTCAAAGAAATATATAATCAATTCAGAATTTATATAACCAATAATTATAACCATGTTGATCATTTCACCTTTGTACTTAAGCTAAAGATATTCAATTATAAATTCAATGGTCATGATCATACCAGTCAAAAATTCAACTTTACACTACTGGCCAAAGAGAACCCTAGTCATGATCGTATCAAAAATCTACCCATCTTTACACTCAAGTCAAAGAGAAATATCATCATTAGGGTTATAAAAATGTTATATATGATAATAAAAAAATAATATGATCAACATATAGTTTTAATCTCAAGAATAATATTCATAAATCAACTATAATTTGGTTAGAAAAAGAAACCAAATTTATCATGAATAGTAATCCGTGAATAGTAACCCGTGAATAGTAACTCATGAATAATAACTCATGAATAGTAACTCGTGAATAGTAACTCATGAATAGTAACTCATGAATAGTAACTCATGAATAGTAACCCCGACATGAAAAGTTCCAAATTTGATAAAAAGTTCAGATCAATACTTCGGCATAATGATATTGAAGAAAATAATATCATTTAAGAAGAAATAACATCCCTTACTATCCCTTACAATTCCTTACCTCGAAAAGACGGTACCTCTGACTGGAATACTAGATATAGTGCTGAAGGAAACTTGCACCGTATAACAACACTCAAAGTATCAAATACTCACAAGAATACGCTCGATATAGAGAGAGAAATAGAGAGAAACTTGTGTTTCTGGTGTGATTTTCAATTCTAACCTAAGCACCCTATTTATAGGAAAATGCTTAGAACACCAAAGCAGAAATTAAATATAATATTATTATAATTATACAAATTTTCCTTAGCCCACCTTTGGTCAAAAACACCAGCCACACATGTTAATGATGTCCAACAAAATACAAAAAACGTTTTTCTTCAAACTAATAAATAAAACTTCCAAAAATCAATTATTTCAGAACTTCAGAACTTCAATAATTCATAATAAATAGCCCTTTTATTAGAAAATTCGAATCTCGCGAGTTTTTATAGGAAATTTAATTCTCTACAACTTTGCAGAAGAAAGTTTTTCCAAATTCCAAACAGAAATTGACCGAAATCCACAAACGGACGATTTTACAGTCAATAATAAATTTTCGGTTAAGAATTGTGTCCACCAACACACAAAACATGTGTTAATCATTTAATACCACAAAAATACTCTTCCTCCTCATATACTCATATATCCCACATTCATTGTAAAAATATCATCATCAATATATTATTAAAATAATATATTTAAATAAATTATTTTATCAGAAAAAGATAAAATATTAATTTTCAACAATTGTCACATTAAAAATTTTCTCCATCTATATCCACATAAAATCACTATTTTCTTCATCATATAAATCAATAATTAATTATACACAAATAATATTACAGAACCACGGTACTGGCAACCAGGCCGTTCCCAGGAAAGAGGGGGATTGCCAATAAGGATCTCTCCTTACTGGCGCGCAATTAGATGACCAAACCTCTCCTTAGACAGAACTTTCTAGACATTACCAATAATGTTATCTAATAATATTATTCAGATAATATGAATTATTGTTCCGATAATAGAAAATACTGTGTAGTGACAATTATTAAAACAACAGTAATATAAAATATCAACGCAGCAATTATTGAATCAATAAAATAAAATACTGAACAGTAATTACTGTAACAATTATTGAGTAATGTTTTCTTACGTAAAAATCAATAATTGGTGCAATACCGTGAGCTACTGTGCAACAACGCGTATTACTGTGTTTTAACCACTGGGTATTCCAACAGTGTTAACGGTAACAACTACGCCGTTATTTATAAACAACTTACTCTTGTCGTTTTCTTCATCCAATCGCTTTCCGTTATGGGGCCCACAAAAAGCTGCGCCGTCGTATGAATATTCCCCGACAGTAAGAATATTCCACGATCAAACGAATATTCACCGATAACAATGAATATTTTATAACCACTTGTGTATTTCCAAAAAAATTCATATATCACCCTTAACTTTAATATTTATCAATTTAACCATTTACTGAATAGTAATTATAAGAAAAATTGAATACTTTTATTTCATAAAATTCGGGGTCTTACAGTTGAGATGAACATGACCAACTGGTACAAATGAATATCTTTGGCCGTAGTGCAAAGATGAAGTTATTAGTATGATTATGTACAGGAACTGTGATTTGGTATAACCATGATCTTTGATGTTTCAGGTAAAGACCGGTGATGAAAATATTCTTCGTCCTGGATGCGAAGAAAAATTTAGAGTCACAATTATGATTATGAGTTATTCATATGATTGTGGAAATGAACTGTTGAGTGATGTTACATGGATAAAATATTGTTGGTGAATTTTTAACATGGAGGAGATAATAGACTTTATGGTCTATTTGACTCTTCTAATGGATTGCTCGTTCCGCTGTAACTATGGTTGAAATTTTTATCATTTACCATATGTTCTAAATCTCTGATTTATTATTGATGAAGGCTATTGATAATTTAATTATCTTTAGTCATGATATTCTTTACTGAGCTAGTTGTGCTCACCCTTTTGCTTCATAATTCCTTTCAGGTAATAAGAGTGTAGCTGGGTCGAGCGAGGGTAACGGGAAAATAGAACGGTGATCTCTAGCTGTGGATGTTCTCCCGAAGCAGTATAGAAAAGTTCATTTAGTAGTTTTATTTGGTGAATCCAATAGGGTAAGGTGTACCCAACGTTGGAAGGGTGTTTTGCCACTATCATACAAGATGTCTAACGACATACAACCTCGTGTCATCATAAGACAGGGATGTGCTCATCCACTTGCTGAGTATATATACGAGCACTACCTATATAATCTTGGTGTTTGTTTGAAGTATAATTCTCAATTAGAGACAGTGGAGATAATGATAAGTCAAGAGAAGACTCACCATTGGGAAGAATATGATAGTAAACTTCTCATTTTTCTTTGGGGCCTATTGGGTCAACCAAGGATAATTCTGTGGCCATATGATATCTATCATAACCTAGATGCATGTCCTCCCATGTACGAAGGTTTCCTTGAGCATTTCTCAAAGATTCTAATTTCTAAAACAGTTTTTGACTATACCTTTATGTAAGGTATCATTGTGAGGTGCTGTCCACGATTGGGACATGAGTCACATTTGGTATATATTTGTATCCAAACTCACAGCATATGTGTTGTTGTATTTTACACGACAATTGTTGTAATAAAGTTGTAGTTATTTTCTGTACCATGTACTTGGCGACTCAGAATAGGTTGGATGTAATGGACCTATTTAGGGGTCGTCACATTTTGGTATCAGAGCTTAGGGATATGATCTCTGGCGGAGATCGGGGAATACAACTAGGAGGGGAGAGACGAGTAAATCCTTCGCTAATGTGTCCTACCTAAGCTTATTTATTGGTCAGTCATACTATCGGGTTATGATGTGATATGTTAATTTGTTAAATTAACCTTTGTTTTTGAAGCTGTATTCTAGAATGATATCTGAAATACAGGAGATGAGCAATGGAGAAATCATGATGATAGGAAAGATGGAATCTGAAATGAAAGCAATGAATTCTCAACTCTTCGAAATACCAGGTACGCAAATTTCGAGGACGAAATTTTATAAGGAGGGGAGATTGTAAGACCCCGAATTTTATGAAATAAAAGTATTCAATTTTTCTTATAATTACGATTCAGTAAATGGTTAAATTGATAAAAAGTTAAAGTTAAAGGTGATATATGATTTTTTTTTCAAAATAAGCAAGTGGTTATAAAATAATCATTGTTGTCGGGGAATATTCGTTTGGTCGTGGAATATTCTTTCTGTCGGGGAATATTCGTACGACGGCGCAGCTATTTGTGGGCCCCATAAAGAAAAACTGTCGGATGAAGATAACGACAAAAATTGAGTTTTTATAATTAACGGCGTAGTTGTTACCGCTAACACTGTTGGAATACCCGGTGGTTAAAATACAGTAATACGCGTTGTTACACAGTAGCACACGGATTGCACAGTATTTTTGAATTATTGATTCTTACGGAGGAAGACACTACTCAATAATTGTTACAGTAATTACTGTTCAATATTTTATGTTATTGATTCAATAATTGCTGCATTGATATTTTATATTATTGTTGTTTCAATAATTGTTGCTGCACATCATCTCCATTATCAGATCAATAATTCATATTATTTGAATAATATTATTAGATAACATTATTGGCAATGTCTAGAAAGTTCTGTCTAAGGAGAGGTTTGGTTATCTAATTGCGCGCCAGTAAGGAGAAATTCTTATTGAAAAGCCCCCTCTTTCCTGGGAACGGCCTGGTTGTCATAAATGTGATTCTGTAATATTATCTGTGAATAATTAATTATTGATTCATATGGTAAGGAAATATTTATTTTATATGGATATAAATGAGGGATATATTTTTGTGGTTAAAAATAAAGGAGTTAATGTTGAGGTATTTTATCTGTATTTTTGTCGGAACGGAGGTATTAAAAATTAAATTAGGGTTTTTAAGATATTTTACGAGGATTATAATTTTAATCCGACCGTTGGATCGTGGTAATTTTTGGATATGTTATACATATATAAGTTGAGTATATGTACACAAATTTTGAACCGATAAAAATAAACGTATGATTTATTATGAATTTTACGAGATGACTGGTTCAGAAATTGTTGAATTTCCGGAGTTAATCATTTTGGTGGAAATTTCTAGAATTGGTGGGCCCCACTCTTGGTTGGTAAAGAAATGTGCTGAGATTTTTATTCAAATATGGTGGGTGGGAATAGTAGCAGGTAAAGCCATCAGGTTGCAGGTTAAGTCTGCTTCGGCGTGCTAACATTTTCCTATAAATAGAGGGCTAAGTTAGAATTGAAAATCACACCAGAATTCATAAGTTTTCTCTCTTTCTCTCTCTAGATTATTGAGTGTATTTTATGAGTATTTAGATACTCTGTGAGTTTCTATTCATCAGTGCAAGTTTCCTTCAGCCTTATACCGATCAGAAGTACTGCTCTTTTGAGGTAAGGGATAGTAAGGGATTTTAAGGGTTATTATGTTTTTCAGTTCGTAATTTTTCTGACCTTCAAAAATTCTGGAAAATTTTGAAATGATATTTTGATGAGTTTTCTTGATTGTGTCCAAAAATGGTGATTTTTGGATGTATAGATTGAGAGTTATGAATTTTATGAGAAAAGACTATTTTAAAAGTAACCGCTTATAATTCCTTGTGGTTAACTCTAAAATTGATGAAATTTTTATTGAGAGTACATGTATATGGTAGAAGTATACTATGTAAATTTCAGAATTTTTGGACAAAAGTACAATTTATGATAAATGTCTAAATATTCGGCGGTTTTGGCCATATGAAAAATAGTAAATGAGTTTTAAAAATTCTGAGAAAAATATATGTTCAATATAGGACCAACTGTGACGCCCCCAAAATTAGGTATACATCACCCATCTTGGGTCGTCAGATACATAGTACAGAATACAAATATAACTTACTAATACAACTGTCGTGTACAATACGACAAAACATAAACTGTGAGTTTGAATACAAATATTATCTTCTAGAGAGTATTCATACTCAAAAGGAGTCCTCAATACATTTATTAACACACCATTACATAAAATAGCGAGGACTACTAACTAGTACTATCATTCGGACCATCACTCTGTTCCTCGACTTGCCCCAGCTACGTTCTCATTTCTTGAAGAGAACAGTGAAAGAAAGGGTGAGCTCAACTAGCCCAGTAAGAAATATTGTGACTAAGATAATGCAGAATAAATTATCATTAGCCTTCAACAATGTTAAACTGATAAAATATAATAGACATCAAGTTTAACTGCAGCGGAACAAGCAATCCATTAAAAGAGTCAAGTAAAAAAATAAAATCTACTATCTTCAATGATTTAAAAGGTTTTTCAACACTGTTATCGCTGGGACTCAGCTTAATAAAATAATCCACATCATCGAATCACTCATGCACTACGGCCAAGGATATTCGTGTATTCATTAATGGTCATGATCATACCAACAACTGTCCATCAATGCACTACGGGCCAATGAGGACTTTTACCACATTATTTGTAACATTACGGTCATGATTACACCGAATAATCCCTGGTCATAATCATACCAAGTCCATCTATGCACTACAGGCCACAGATGACTTTCAACAGAATATAAACATGAGGATGAAGACAATGATATAAGAATTCAATAAAATAAGTTCAAGAATTAATTTATCCAGGAATTAATAACGTCCAAATTGTCAACATGATACTGCTTTGTGGAGTAAACTTCAAGACTGATCAGGAGAATATTTTCATGAATAGATACTAGATGAAGCGCAAATGTCAAGGATATTCTACTAATTTCATGGAGTATAGAAGTCAAAGTTTTAATCAACTGAGTATAATAAAGAATGGAATAACAAAAGAAATCACCATGCATGCGATAGACCGCACAGACAGGTTATTCTTAGCAGAATAATAATAATGGAACCAGGTCCGGCGTAAACGCACAGACAGGATATTCCGACAGAATAATAAATAATAAAACCAGGTCCGGCGTAAACGCACAGACAGGATATTCCGACAGAATAATAAAGAACAGTATAATAAATAATGGAATCATATCCGGTGTAAAACACACAGACAGGATATTTTGACAGAATAATAATAAAGACTGAACCAGGTCCGGTGTAAAACACACAGACAGGATATTCCAACAGAATAATAGAAGAATATCACCAAGTATAGGGTAGACCGCGTATACTGGTTATTCCAACAGAATAATAAAGAATGGAATAACAGAAGTTCTCTTCATGAATATAAAAGAAATAATATTCCCTACCTTAAAAGAACTGGATATTGAAAAAGTGAAGTAGCAGAATACTTTTATTCTCTCTCTCTTATTCTCTCTATACTTTCTCTCTCTATAGCTTGAATGAATTCGTGAAAAATAATGAAGCCCTAGGCCTCTATTTATAGAAAAACTGAGGGTGGCTCTTGGTCTTAACGAAGGGTCAAATGACTCTTGGTCTTAACGAAGGGTCAAATGACTCTTGGTAATATTGAAGGGACAACTACTATTGACGAAAGTAATTACTATTGACCAAGGTAAATACTATTGACGAAGGTAATTACTATTGACCAAGATAAATACAATTGACCAAGAAAAATACTATTGACGAAGGTAATTACTATTGACCAAGGTAAATATTATTGACCAAGGTAAATACTATTGACGACGGTAATTACTATTGACGACGGTAATTACTATTGACGAAGAGACTCTTAGATGATGACATATGGCCCCCCATAAAAATAACCAAACTTACCACAACGTCTCAATTATTGATTTAATAATATAACATATTATACAGATGATACTATGACTGTGACGCCCCCAAAATTAGGTATACGTCACCCATCTTGGGTCGCCACTTACATGGTACAGAATTCAATTACAACCTACTAATACAACTGTCGTGTACAATACGACAAAACATAACTATGAGTTTGAATACAATTATTGTCTACTAGAGATTATACAAACTCAAAAGGAGTCCTCATTACAATTATCGTCACACTATTTAATAGAATATTGAGGACTACTAATACTATCATCTGGTCCATCACTCCGTTCCCCGACTCGTCCCAGCTATATTCTCATTTTCTGAAGAGAACAGTGAAAGAAAGGGTGAGCTCAACTAGCCCAGTAAGAAATATTATGACTAAGATAATGCAGAATAAATTATCATTAGTCTTCAACAGTGTTAAACTGATAAAATATAATAAACATCAAGTTTAACTGCAGCAGAACAAGCAATCCATTAGAAGAGTCAAGTAGAGAATAAAATCTACTATCTTCTATGATTTAAAATGTTTTTCAACACTGTTATCGCTGGGACTCAGCTTAATAAAATAATCCACATCATCGAATAATCTCTGCACTACGGGCCAAGGATATTCATTAAATTATCAATGGTCATGACTATACCGAATAATCTCTGGTCCATCTCTACACGTAAGCCAACGATAACTTTCATCACCATATATATAAGCATGAGGATGATGACAATGATATAAGCATTAATCAAACTAAAACAAGGATAAATGTTACAGACATTAACTTTATCCAAATATTATCAATCACATAATAAATTCATAATCTAATATTATTAATATCATAACAATATTTTAATCGCTTCTTAAACTTATAAACAGTTTATTTCAGTTGTTTACACTTTACCAAATAATGCATTTAATCATTCAAACATGTCATACTCATAAATATTTCATCACCAATGATTAAATTCCTTATCAACAATCTACATATACCTTATATAGGATTTCTAAGTCATAAAATACTATCTTCTAGCTTTGTTACTTCACATAACATATTTAACTCATTTACTCATAACTAGATCATTTTCATGAAAAATACCAAATCAGTTTCAAAAATATTTCTTTTCTGGGATTTAGCATAATATAGTCCCATACTGAAAATATATTTTTCTCGAAATTTTTAAAATTCATTTACTATTTTTCAAAAATTAATTTCTAATTAATTCCTTAAGAAATTTGCTACCTCAAGTTTAACTCCATAAATCCCCAAATCTTGGCAGGATCTTACACATGTTAACGTGAGCTCCCAATTTAAATTTCATGATCATCGGAGTTATAGAACTCCGGTTATAGCGTTTTTCGTCGGAAAAACTTAAATATTGAAATGGTCATAACTTGCTCATTTTAAGTCGGAATGAGCTCATTTTTGGACACGATATTCTTTATACAATATAATTTCATGTCCCAAAAGGCCTAAATTTTTCTTACTAATTAAGTGGCCGAAACAGCCCTCACAAAAACGTGGCAGCAGCTTTTTGGCCATTTTACAGTTTTGACTCCTTTGCTAAAATCAGTCCACACGAAAATCTACAATACTTTTTCTAGTAATTCCACTTGGATAAGTTAGAAAACTCATAGACCTAACTCTAGGACTTGACCACACTCAAAAATTCAAAATATAATAGGAGATATGATCAATTGAATTTTATGTTACGTTTTTACCAAAATCTGATTTTTCAACCCTTTGTGATTTCTAAGAAACTTTCTTGTTTTCACATAATAACCAACATAACACATCATAACACTTACCAATACTTCATATACCCATGATTTTTATCAGTCCAATACTTTTATTATGACTCTCATCATAATCAACGTAAACAGATCATTTTCACAATTTAATAAGGAATGAATACAAAGGATCATTCACCATGCATGTGGCAATCCACATAGACAGGTTATTCCAACAGAATAATAAAAAATAAAATAACAGAAGGATTCAGCATGCATGCGATAGAGACCGCACAAACAGGTTATTCTCAACAGAATAATAAATACGGAATAATAAATGATGGAACCAGGTCCGGCGTAAAATGCACAGACAGGATATTCCGATAGAATCGTAAATACGGAATAATAAATGATGGAACCAGGTCAGGTGAAATTCACACTGACAGGATATTCCGACAAAATCGTAAATACGGAATAATAAATGATGGAACCAGGTTAGGTGAAATTCACACCGACAGGATATTCCGACAGAATCGTAAATGTGGAATAATAAAAGAAGATCACCAAGTATTGGGTAAACCGCATATACAGGTTATTCAACCAAATATAGGGTAAACAGCGCATACAGGTTATTCCAACAGAATAATAAAGAATGGAATAACAGAAGTTCTCTTCATGAATAAGAAAGAATAACACCCCTTATGAGTACAACAAATAATATTCCCTACTTTTGAAAGAAAAGTATTCCGACTAGTAGGGCGATGATATACTCGAAGAAAACTTGTATTACGCTCAAAGCTTTCTTAAACTCTAAAGAAATACGCTCAAGATTATAGAAGAAGAATTCTCTCTATAGTTTCTATATCTAGAGTTTCAGTGAATTCGTAAGAAAATAATGAAGGAATGAGCTTCTATTTATAGGAAAATAGAATGCATAGTAACTAATCAATGAACGGTCCAGATTGATTTACTTTAATCTGACGGTCCATATTTAAAAAAAAATCTTTTAAGTAAAATATAATATATTCTATTTATATAAAAAGATTTTAACTATGCAAACACTATGCAACACTATGCATAATAAAATATAATATATTCTATTTATAGAATAATTTTAATAAAGTATTCTGTTTTATATAAAAAGATGTTTCTGTTTTATTACGTTAATAATACGAACAAAACAAAACTTCATTATCGCTAAATAATTCAGATTATTAATTGACAATAATTGAATCAAACTGAGTGACTTCTCACATAAGCATTAATAATCAATACCGTGTGCTACTATGCAACCACACGTATTACTGTACTTTTACTATCGAGTAGTTCAACAGTATCAACGGTAAAACTTTCGCCGTTATTTTTATAAAATATTTTTGTCGTTTTCTCAATCCGACAATAATTCCGTTGTGGGGTCCACCAATGATTGTACCGTCGTACGAATATTTCCTGACAAAAACTGTGACGCCCCCAAAATTAGGTATACATCACCCATCTTGGGTCGTCAGATACATAGTACAGAATACAAATACAACTGATTAATACATCTGTCGTGTACAATACGACAAAACATAAACTGTGAGTTTGAATACAAATATTATCTTCTAGAGAGTATTCATACTCAAAAGGAGTCCTCATTACATTTATTAACACACCATTACATAGAATAGTGAGGACTACTAACTAATACTATCATTCGGACCATCACTCCGTACCCCGACTTGTCCCAGCTACGTTCTCATTTCCTGAAGAGAACAGTGAAAGAAAGGGTGAGCTCAACTAGCCCAGTAAGAAATATTATGACTAAGATAATGCAGAATAAATTATCATTAGCCTTCAACAATGTTAAACTGATAAAATATAATAGACATCAAGTTTAACTGTAGCGGAACAAGCAATCCATTAAAAGAGTCAAGTAGAAAATAAACTCTACTATCTTTTATGATTTAAAAAGTTTTTCAACACTGTAATCGCTGAGACTCAGCTTAATAAAATAATCCACATCATCGAATCACCCCTGCACTACGGCCAAGGATATTCGTGTATTCATTAATGGTCATGATCATGCCAACAACTGTCCATCAATGCACTACGGGCCAATGAGGACTTTTACCACATCATTTGTAACATTACGGTCATGATTATACCGAATAATCCCTGGTCATAATCATACCAAGTCCATCTATGCACTACAGGCCACAGATGACTTTCAACATTTTATAAACATGAGGATGATGACAATGATATAAGAATTCAATAAAACAAGTTCAAGAATTAATTTATCCAGGAATTAACAACGTCCAAATTGTCAACATGATACTGCATTGTGGAGTAAAATTCAAGAATGCTTAGAAGAATATTTTCTTGAAAAGATACTGGATGAAACGCAACTATCAAGGATATTCCACAAATTTCATGGAGTATAGAAGTCAAAACTTAACCAACTGAGTATAATAAAGAATGGAATAACAAAAGAAATCACCATGCATGCGATAGACCGCACAGACAGGTTATTCCAACAGAATAATAAATAATGGAACCAGGTCCGGCGTAAACGCACAGACAGGATATTCCGACAGAATAATAAATAATGGAACCAGGTCCGGTGTAAAACACACAGACAGGATATTCCAACAGAATAATAATAAAAACGGAACCAGGTCCGGTGTAAAACACACAGACAGGATGTTCCAACAGAATAATAAACGGAACCAGGTCCGGTGTAAAACACACAGACAGGATGTTCCAACAGAATAATAGAAGAATGTCACCAAGTATAGGGTAGACCGCGTATACTGGTTATTCCAACAGAATAATAACGAATGGAATAACAGAAGTTCTCTTCATGAATATAAAAGAAATAATATTCCCTACCTTAAAAGAACTGGATATTGGAAAAGTGATGTAGCAGAATACTTTTAGTCTCTCTCTCTCTTATTCTCTCTATACTTTCTCTCTCTATAGCTTGAATGAATTCGTGAAAAATAATGAAGCCCTAGGCCTCTATTTATAGAAAAACTGAGGGTGGCTCTTGGTCTTAACGAAGGGTCAAATGACTCTTGGTCTTAACGAAGGGTCAAATGACTCTTGGTAATATTGAAGGGACAACTACTATTGACGAAAGTAATTACTATTGACCAAGGTAAATACTATTGACGAAGGTAATTACTATTGACCAAGGTAAATACTATTGACCAAGGTAAATACTATTGACGAAGGTAATTACTATTGACCAAGGTAAATACTATTGACGAAGGTAATTACTATTGACGACGGTAATTACTATTGACGACGGTAATTACTATTGACGAAGAGACTCTTAGATGATGACATATGGCCCCCCATAAAATAACCAAACTTACCACAACGTCTCAATAATATAACATATTATACAGATGATACTATGACAATAATTTAAGAGATATGATGCAGCAATTACTGTAGCAATAATTGAGTATAGCTGAGTGACTTCTCACGTAAGCATCAATAATCAATACCGTGTGCTACTATGCAACCACGCGTATTACTGTACTTTTACTACCGAGTAGTTCAACAGTTTTAACGATTTTAACGGTAACACCTCAGCCGTTATTTTTATAGAAAGATAATTCTGTCGTTTTCTCAATCCGACAATAATTCCGTTGTGGGGTCCACCAATGATTGTGCCGTCGTACGAATATTCCCCGACAAAAAGAATATTCCCGACCAAACGAATATTTTATAACAACTTGCTTACTTTGCAAAATTTATAAATATTACCCACAACTATAACATTATATCAAATTAACTCCATAATATTCAAAAATGATATTTATAGAAAATTCATCTTTATTTATAAAAGTTGGGGTCTTACAACCTCCCCTTCTTATGAAATTTCGCCCTCGAAATTAGGGTACGTACCTGGTATGTCGAAGAGGTAAGGATACCTTGATTTCATTTCTGATTCTAACTCCCAAGTCATTTCCTCAACATCGTGGTTTCTCCACAAAACTTTAACTTGAGGTATAACCTTGGAGCGTAGAATATGTTCCTTCTTATCCAAGATTTGAACAGGAACTTCTTCATACGTCAAATCCTCCGCTATTTCGTCCGGTTCTAACTCAATAATGTGGTTCGGGTCTTCCACATATTTGCGTAACATGGATATGTGGAAAACGTTATGAACACGAGACATACTTGGCGGTAAAGCGAGTCTATAAGCCACAGTTCCTACTCGATCGAGGATTAAAAATGGACCGATGAATCGAGGATTTAGCTTTCCTCTCTTTCCAAATCTCGTAACTCCTTTCCATGGAGCAACACGTAAGAACACATGATCTCCTACATCAAATTCCACGTCCTTTCGATGAAGATCAGCATAACTCTTTTGTCGATCTTGTGAGGTTTTTATACGTTGTCGGATCGTTTGAATCTTTTCTGTAGTCATACGTACCAACTCCGGTCCCAACAACGTTGCTTCGCCCACCTCATCCCAGCATACTGGAGAACGACATTTTCTTCCATACAATGCTTCGAATGGAGCCATGCCAATACTTGCTTGATAACTGTTGTTGTAGGAAAACTCCACCAATGGTAAGAACTTGTCCCAACTTCCTTTGAAGTCAAAGACACAGAGTCTTAATAGATCTTCAAGAGTTTGAATAGTCCTCTCTGATTGTCCGTCCGTCTGAGGATGATATGCTGAACTAAATCGTAACTCCGTGCCCATAGCTTTTTGTAAACTAACCCAAAATCGTGAAGTGAATCTTGGGTCTCGGTCAGAAACTATGGATACTGGCATACCATGCAGTCTTACAATCTCGTTTATGTACATACGAGCAAGACGTTCAAGTGTATAAGTTTCTCGTATCGGTAAGAAATGAGCAGACTTGGTCAATCTATCAACAATGACCCAAATCGCATCAATACCTTGAGAAACCCTAGGAAGACCGGTAACGAAATCCATGGTAATGTGCTCCCACTTCCATTCTGGAATTTCAAGTGGTTGCAATGGACCTTTTGGTACTTGATGCTCCGCTTTGACTCGTTGACAAGTTAGACACCTTGAGATAAACAACGCTATCTCTCTCTTCATATTGCTCCACCAAAATGTATGACGAAGATCATGATACATTTTGGTACTTCCAGGATGGATTGCAAACGGTGTGTTGTGCGCCTCCATCATGATTTCATACTTTAAATCAGGGTTGTTAGGAACACAAAGTCTGGAGTTGACTCGAAGTATTCCTTCTTCATCGATTCTTGCTTCCGGCATAGCACCTTCTTGCACTTTCTTCTTCATACGCATCAGCTCCAGGTCTGTAGCTTGAGCAGCTTTAACTTTATCGATTAAAGTCGGTTCTACTCGTATATTCGCCATCATCACATGGGTCCCTGGAGTCTTTAACTCTATCTCCATCCTTTGCAAGTCACACAAAATGGGCCTTTGTGTTGTTAATATTGCACTTGTACCCGCATATGATCTTCTACTCAATGCGTCAGCTACCACGTTCGCTTTTCCAGGATGGTATTGAATGGTATGATCATAATCTTTCAACAGTTCAAGCCAACGTCGTTGTCGCATGTTGAGTTCCTTTTGAGTGAAGAAATATTTGAGGCTTTTATGATCCGTAAAGATCTCCACCTTCTCCCCATACAAGTAATGCCTCCAAATTTTAAGTGCAAAGACAACAGCTGCCAACTCTAGATCATGAGTAGGATAATTCCTCTCATATTCCTTGAGTTGTCTTGATGCATAGGCTATGACTTTTCCATGTTGCATGAGAACGCATCCCAACCCTTTGCTCGAAGCATCACTGTAGATGACAAATCCCTCCGAGCCAGATGGTATTGTTAGAACAGGTGCTGAAATGAGTCTCCTCTTGAGTTCTTGAAAACTCTGCTCACATTCTTCGCTCCAACCAAACTTTGTATCTTTCGAGTCAGCTGAGTTAATGGAGTAGCGATTCGAGAAAATCCTTCCACGAATCTCCGATAATAACCAGCTAAACCAAGAAAGCTACGTACCTCGGTCACTGATTTAGGTTGCTCCCAGCTTTGAATAGCTTCAATCTTTGCCGGGTCAACCGATATTCCACGACTTGATACTACGTGCCCAAGGAATGCTACCTCCTCCAGCCAGAACTCGCATTTCTTCAACTTGGCATAAAGTTTGTATTCACGAAGCTTTTGGAGTACCAGCCTCAAGTGTTGCTCATGATCTTCACGGCTTTTGGAATAAATAAGGATGTCATCAATAAAGACGACCACAAAGTGATCCAAATATTCCTTGAATACCCTGTTCATCATATCCATGAAGGCAGCAGGAGCATTAGTCAATCCAAAAGACATGACTAAGAATTCATAATGCCCGTACCGAGTTCTGAAAGCCGTCTTTGGAATATCCTCAGTTCTAACCTTCAGCTGATGATATCCAGAACGAAGATCGATCTTTGAAAAGAATTGTGCTCCTTGCAACTGGTCAAACAGGTCATCAATACGTGGCAATGGGTACCTATTTTTGATGGTGACATGATTCAACTCCCGATAATCAATACAAAGTCGCATACTCCCATCTTTCTTCTTCACGAACAGAACAGGAGCACCCCAAGGAGAAGTACTAGGACGAATAAAACCAATGTCTAACAATTCCTGCAGTTGGGTCTTTAACTCCTGAAGTTCAATAGGAGCCATTCGATATGGGGCTTTGGAAATGGGTTTTGTACCGGGTTCAAGGTCGATACAAAATTCAATTTCACGCTCTGGGGGTAGGCCAGGAAGTTCTTCGGGAATACGTCAGGAAATTTATTAACAACAGAAATATCATTCAAAGCTGACGTATTTTTGTTTAGATCTGTGACATGAGCTAAGAAAGCTTGACATCCGTTTTTCAATAAACGAATAGCTTTATGGCTTGAGATGACAGCGATTGATTTTAATGGTTTGGTTGCTTGAATTCGCATAATAGGTCGATTAGGAATATGAAAGCTAACAACCTTACGAAAACAATCAATTTTTGCATAATGAGTAGTTAACCAATCAATCCCTAGAATCACGTCAAATGCAAGTATTTTTAATGAAATCAGATCGATAGGTAATGTGTGGGTACCAACTTGAACCAAACAAGACTTATAACCAGTGGAGGTAATGAAGGTTTCTCCCAACGGAGTTTCCACAGATAAGTCAAAGTCTAATTTCTCCGGAATCAAATTTAATCGATGAGCGCAAGTAGGAGAAATAAAAGAATGGGTTGAACCGGTATCAAATAAAGTATAAACTTCTTTAGAGTTTATGATAAGCTTACCCGTGATGACCTCATTCGGGTTCCTTGCTCTCTGGGAGTTCACAACAAACGCTCTCCCTTGCACAACCGGTTTTGACTTTTCTGGGACGGCTTTTGGTGCCTCCATCCTAGCTGAATTTGTCTTCGGTAAACGACAAAATCGGGCTAAATGACCTTCTCTTCCACAATTATAACATGCTTTGGACGGCATCGCGCAGTTTGGACTGATGTGCCCCTCCCCTCCGCATTTGAAACATATGATAGGTGGTCGTTCTCCTTCCTTAACGACAGGTGCTGGTGCTGACGTCTTTCCATCATTGTTGAATCTCCTCTTCTTGAAATGTCCATTCTTATTGTTTTGGCCCTGATTACCACCGAAGTGGTTACCATTTCTGGCCTGTTGATTCCCTCCACGCTTGTTGTCACCGCTTCGATGACTGCTCTCACTGGTATTATCATTTTGCCGGCTGCTCTCTTTTGGTTGCGTTGTCTCGTTATCGCGCTCCACCAACTGAGCCCTATTTACAACATCTGAATACAAACACAGTTTATGAGAAACAAGATGTTGACGTATCTCCGGCTTCAAACCTCTTAAAAACATCCGCGTCATTCTTTCTTCATTATCCACCAGGTGGGACGCAAACCGGGATAACTCCGCAAATTTTGCCTCGTACTGCGACACGGTCATATTATTCTGCTCCAATTTGATGAACTCCACCTCCTTCATGTGACGAATACTCTCGGGAAAGTATTTGTCGTTAAACAGATCTTGGAACTTCTCCCAAGACATCTTCAGTGCGGCAGGTTGAGTACGCTTTATCGATTCCCACCAGTAATCTGCCTCTCCTCGCAACATAAAGGCGGCAAAGGGAACCTTTTGCTCCTCGGAGCAACCCAAGACATCAAATATCTTGGTGATCTGCTTTATCCATGTTTCAGCTACAAGTGGTTTGGGTTCTCCCTTAAACTCCGGTGGTCCCAGCTCCTTAAACTGTTTAGCGGTGACCGCCTGAGAGTTTCCAGTATTTCCACCTACGTTGTGGACAGGAGCCGCTTTCACCTGTTGTTGCATGAATTGCATAAAGCCTCTGAACATTTGATCATTCATCATTTGGTCAGTGTTGTTGTTTGCATGAGGATTGACACCTTCCTGATGCACATTATCCTGATTATTGATATGTGGTGAATCAACAGTCGTCTGTGCTCCATTGCTATTCTCAACATTCTCAGATGCCATTTTCAGATACTGCCACAAAATAAAAATTAATTGATATGTCATATATTATCCTTATATTATGACCGACCAATTAAATACCATGCAAATAAACTTAGGTATGTCATACTAGCGAAGGAATTCCCCGTCTCTCCCCTCCTAGTTCTATTCTCACATCTTAGCCAGGGATCATATCCCTAAGCTCTGATACCAACTGTGACGCCCCCAAAATTAGGTATACATCACCCATCTTGGGTCGTCAGATACATAGTACAGAATACAAATACAACTGATTAATACAACTGTCGTGTACAATACGACAAAACATAAACTGTGAGTTTGAATACAAATATTATCTTCTAGAGAGTATTCATACTCAAAAGGAGTCCTCATTACATTTATTAACACACCATTACATAGAATAGTGAGGACTACTAACTAATACTATCATTCGGACCATCACTCCGTACCCCGACTTGTCCCAGCTACGTTCTCATTTCCTGAAGAGAACAGTGAAAGAAAGGGTGAGCTCAACTAGCCCAGTAAGAAATATTATGACTAAGATAATGCAGAATAAATTATCATTAGCCTTCAACAATGTTAAACTGATAAAATATAATAGACATCAAGTTTAACTGTAGCGGAACAAGCAATCCATTAAAAGAGTCAAGTAGAAAATAAACTCTACTATCTTTTATGATTTAAAAAGTTTTTCAACACTGTGATCGCTGAGACTCAGCTTAATAAAATAATCCACATCATCGAATCACCCCTGCACTACGGCCAAGGATATTCGTGTATTCATTAATGGTCATGATCATGCCAACAACTGTCCATCAATGCACTACGGGCCAATGAGGACTTTTACCACATCATTTGTAACATTACGGTCATGATTATACCGAATAATCCCTGGTCATAATCATACCAAGTCCATCTATGCACTACAGGCCACAGATGACTTTCAACATTTTATAAACATGAGGATGATGACAATGATATAAGAATTCAATAAAACAAGTTCAAGAATTAATTTATCCAGGAATTAACAACGTCCAAATTGTCAACATGATACTGCATTGTGGAGTAAAATTCAAGAATGCTTAGAAGAATATTTTCTTGAAAAGATACTGGATGAAACGCAACTATCAAGGATATTCCACAAATTTCATGGAGTATAGAAGTCAAAACTTAACCAACTGAGTATAATAAAGAATGGAATAACAAAAGAAATCACCATGCATGCGATAGACCGCACAGACAGGTTATTCCAACAGAATAATAAATAATGGAACCAGGTCCGGCGTAAACGCACAGACAGGATATTCCGACAGAATAATAAATAATGGAACCAGGTCCGGTGTAAAACACACAGACAGGATGTTCCAACAGAATAATAATAAAAACGGAACCAGGTCCGGTGTAAAACACACAGACAGGATGTTCCAACAGAATAATAAACGGAACCAGGTCCGGTGTAAAACACACAGACAGGATGTTCCAACAGAATAATAGAAGAATGTCACCAAGTATAGGGTAGACCGCGTATACTGGTTATTCCAACAGAATAATAACGAATGGAATAACAGAAGTTCTCTTCATGAATATAAAAGAAATAATATTCCCTACCTTAAAAGAACTGGATATTGGAAAAGTGATGTAGCAGAATACTTTTAGTCTCTCTCTCTCTTATTCTCTCTATACTTTCTCTCTCTATAGCTTGAATGAATTCGTGAAAAATAATGAAGCCCTAGGCCTCTATTTATAGAAAAACTGAGGGTGGCTCTTGGTCTTAACGAAGGGTCAAATGACTCTTGGTCTTAACGAAGGGTCAAATGACTCTTGGTAATATTGAAGGGACAACTACTATTGACGAAAGTAATTACTATTGACCAAGGTAAATACTATTGACGAAGGTAATTACTATTGACCAAGGTAAATACTATTGACGAAGGTAATTACTATTGACCAAGGTAAATACTATTGACCAAGGTAAATACTATTGACGAAGGTAATTACTATTGACCAAGGTAAATACTATTGACGAAGGTAATTACTATTGACGACGGTAATTACTATTGACGACGGTAATTACTATTGACGAAGAGACTCTTAGATGATGACATATGGCCCCCCCATAAAATAACCAAACTTACCACAACGTCTCAATAATATAACATATTATACAGATGATACTATGACAATAATTTAAGAGATATGATGCAGCAATTACTGTAGCAATAATTGAGTATAGCTGAGTGACTTCTCACGTAAGCATCAATAATCAATACCGTGTGCTACTATGCAACCACGCGTATTACTGTACTTTTACTACCAAGTAGTTCAACAGTTTTAACGATTTTAACGGTAACACCTCAGCTGTTATTTTTATAGAAAGATAATTCTGTCGTTTTCTCAATCCGACAATAATTCCGTTGTGGGGTCCACCAATGATTGTGCCGTCGTACGAATATTCCCCGACAAAAAGAATATTCCCCGACCAAATGAATATTTTATAACAGCTTGCTTACTTTGCAAAATTTATAAATATTACCCACAACTATAACATTATATCAAATTAACTTCATAATATTCAAAAATGATATTTATAGAAAATTCATCTTTATTTATAAAAGTTGGGGTCTTACAAAAAGAATATTCCCCGTGAATAGTACTCCAACACAAAAAGTGTTCCAAATACTCGAGTGAACAATACTCGAGTGAATAGTAATTTGGGTGAATAGTAACCCGTGAATAGTAACTCATGAATAGTAACTCCGACACAAAAAGTATCTCAAATACCCGAGTGAACAATAATAGAGTGAATAGTAGCCCGTAAATAGTAACCCGTGAATAGTAACTCGTGAATAGTAACTCCGACACAAAAAGTGTCCCAAATACTCGAGTGAACAATATTAGAGTGAATAGTGACCAGGTATTTTATGACAACTTGTTTACTTTAAAAAAAATCACATATCACCCTTAACTTTAATCTTTTATCAATTTAACCATTTACCAAAATAGAAAAATTGAATACTTTTATTTCATAAAATTCGGGGTCTCACAATGACAATAATTTAAGAGATATGATGCAGCAATTACTGTAGCAATAATTGAGTATAGCTGAGTGACTTCTCACGTAAGCATCAATAATCAATATCGTGTGCTACTATGCAACCACGCGTATTACTGTACTTTTACTACCGGGTAGTTCAACAGTTTTAACGGTTTTAACGGTAACACCTCAGCCGTTATTTTTATAGAAAGATAATTTTGTCGTTTTCTAACTACGACTATACTTCTGTTGTGGGGTCCACTAATGATTGTGCCGTCGTACGAATATTCCCCGACAAAAAGAATATTCCCCGACCAAACGAATATTTTATAACAACTTGCTTACTTTGCAAAATTTATAAATAATACCCACAACTATAATATTATATCAAATCCACACCATAATTATTTCGAGAAAATTAAATATTTATTCATAAAATCTGGGGTCTCACATATATTCTGCTAAATCCCAGAAAAGAAATATTTTTAGAACTGATTTGGTATTTTTCATGAAAATGGACTAGTTATGAGTAAATGAATTAAATATGTTATGTGAAGTAAGAAATTTGAAAAATATGATTTTATGGCTTGAGAATCATATATGAGTTATATGCAGATTTTTGATGAGGGTTTTGGTTATTGGTGATGAAATCTTAAGTGTTTGCATTTTATGATGATTAAATACATTAATTAGTAAAGTGTAAACAATTAAAATAAATTGTTTATAAGCTTAAGAAATATTATTCTTTCAATATCATTATACCAAAATATTGGTATGAATTTTATTGTAGAATTTCTACCTTTTTGTGTCGGGGTTACTATTCAAGAGTTACTATTCATGAGTTACTATTCACGGGTACTATTCACGACAAAATTAGTTTCTTTTTCTGACCAAATTATAGTTGATTTATGAATATTACTCTTGAGATTAAAACTATATGTTGATCACATTATTTTTATTATCATATATAACATTTTTATAACCCTAATGATGATATTCTCTTTCACTTGAGTGTAAAGATGGGTAGATTATTGGTATGATCATGACTAGGGTTCTCTTTGGCCTGTAGTGCAAAGTTGAATTGTGACTGGTATGATCATGACCATTAAATTTATAAGTGAATATCTTTAGCTTAAATGCAAAGGTGAAATGATCAACATGGTTATAATTATTGTTTATATAAATTCTGAAATGATTATATATTTCTTTGAGATATGAATATATTTGGCCTGTAGTGCAAATATGAACTGTTGATGAATATCTTTGGCCTGTAGTGCAAAGATGAATTGTAGATGAATATCTTTGGCCTGTAGTGCAAAGATGACATGTTGTTGAATATCTTTGGCCAGTAGTGCAAAGATGAACAGGTGTTGAGATGAACATAACCAACTGGTACAAATGAATATCTTTGGCCGTAGTGCAAAGATGAAGTTATTAGTATGATTATGAATAGGAACTGTGATTTGGTATAACCATGATCTTTGATGTTTCAGGTAAAGACAAGTGATGAAAATATTCTTCGTCCTGGGTGCGAAGAAAAATTTAGAGTCACAATTATGATTATGAGTTATTCATATGATTGTGGAAAGGAACTGTTGAGTGATGTTACATGGATAAAATATTGTTGGTGGATTTTTAACATGGAGGAGATAATAGACTTTATGGTCTATTTGACTCTTCTAATGGATTGCTCGTTCCGCTGCAACTATGGTTGAAATTTTTATCATTTACCATATGTTCTAAATCTCTGATTTATTATTGATGAAGGCTATTGATAATTTAATTATCTTTAGTCATGATATTCTTTACTGAGCTAGTTGTGCTCACCCTTTTGCTTCACAATTCCTTTCAAGTAATAAGAGTGTAGCTGGGTCGAGCGAGGGTAACGGGAAAATAGAACGGTGGTCTCTAGCTGTGGATGTTCTCTCGAAGCAGTATAGAAAAGTTCATTTAGTAGTTTTATTTGGTGAATCCAATAGGGTAAGGTGTACCCAACGTTGGAAGGGTGTTTTACCACTATCATACAAGATGTCTAACGACATACAACCTCGTGTCATCATAAGACAGGGATGTTGTGACGCCCCCAAAATAGGTATACAACACCCATTCTAAGTCGCCAAAATACATGGTACAGAAACAACTACATCTTTATTATTACAACACAAGAACTGTGAGTTTAAATACAAATATTGTCATTTAGACAATATCCACACTCAAATAAGTCCTCATTACAATTATTGATACATTATTTCACAAAAATGGTGAGGACTACTAAAGTAACTTCTAGAACCATCATTCTATACCCCGACTAGTACTCGCTACATTCTCGCCTCCTGAGAAAAATGGAACAAAAAGGAAAAGGGTGAGCTCAACTAGCCCAGTAAAGAACATTATGACTAAGATAATACAGAACAAATTATCGTTAGTCTTCAACAGGGAAAAATCTAATAGAATACAATAGACAACAAGTTTTAAATCAATAACTGCAGCGGAAACAGCAAACCATTAGAAGAGTCAAGTAGAGAATGAGTTCTACTATCTTCTAAGATTTAAAAGTCCATCATCAATATTTTATCCCTGTAACAACAATCAATAACCATCTTTAATCAAATATTCATCTTTGCACTACAGGCCAAAGATATTCATTTGTATCACCAGTCGGTCATGTTCATCTCAACACATGTTCATCTTTGCACTACGGGCCAAAGATATTCATCAGTTAATCATTCATCTTTGCACTACGGGCTAAAGATATTCAGTAATATCATCATTTAGGACTGAGGATGATGAAAAATATCTTAAAGAAAATAAATCCAGTGAAACAAAATAACAAAATTAAGGATTCGTATTTCGATTTATCCATGTCCAAAAATACCTTATAATTATTCATAGTGAAGTAGAATTCAAGAATGATCAAAACATGGATACAATCAAAGCTAGTACCCAGAATAGATATTTTGGACGAAAAGAAGAAAATTTTATTTTTCGGTGAATAGTAACTCGTGAATAGTAACTCGTGAATAGTAACCCCGACGTGAAAAGTTTCAAATTTGATAAAAATTTACAACCAATATTTCGGCATAATGATATTGAAGAAATAATATCATTTTTGAATAAAATAACATCCCTTACCTCGTAAAGACAGTACTTCTGGTCGGAATACCGGTATAAGGCTGAAAGACACTTGCTCTGATGAATAGAAACTCTCAAAGTATCTAAATACTCACAAAATACACACAATAATCTAGAGAGAGAAAGAGAGAAAACTTGTTTCTGGTGTGATTTTCAATTCTAACTTAGTCCTCTATTTATAGGAAAATGTTAGCACGCCGAAGCAGACTTAACCTGCAACCTGATGGCTTTACCTGCTACTATTCCCACCCACCACATTTGAATAAAAATCTCAGCACATTTCTTCACCAACCAAGAGTGGGGCCCACCAATTCTAGAATTTTCTACCAAAATGATTAACTCCGAAAATTCAACAATTTCTGAACCAGTCATCTCGTAAAATTCATAATAAATCATACGTTCATTTTTAACGGTTCAAAATTTGTGGACATATACTCAACTTATATATGTATAACATATCCAAAAATTACCACGATCCAACGGTCGGATTAAAAATTATAACCCCCGCAAAATATCTCATAAACCCTGATTTTTAATACCTCCATTACGACAAAAATACTGATAAAAACCTCAACATTAACTCCTTCATTTTTAACCACAAAAATATATCCCTCATTTATATCCACAAAAATAAATATTTCCTTATCATATGAATCAATAATTAATTATTCACAAATAATATTACAGAATCACATTTATGACAACCAGGCCGTTCCCAGGAAAGAGGGGGCTTTCCAATAAGGATTTCTCCTTACTGCCGCGCAATTAGAAGACCAAATCTCTCCTTAGACAGAACTTTCTAGACATTGCCAATAATGTTATCTAATAATATTATTCAAATAATATGAATTATTGATCTGATAATGGAAAATACTGTGTAGTGACAATTATTGAAACAACAGTAATATAAAATATCAACGCAGCAATTATTGAATCAATAAAATAAAATACTGAACAGTAATTACTGTAACCATTATTGAGTAGTGCCTTCTTACGTAAGAATCAATAATTGGTACAATACAGTGTGCTACTGTGTAACAACGCGTATTACTGTGTTTTAACCACCGGGTATTCCAACAGTATTAACGGTAATAACTACGCCGTTATTAATAAAAAACATATACTTGTCGTTTTCTTCATCCAATTGCTTTCTGTTATGGGGCCCACAAAAGACTGCGCCGTCGTACGAATATTTCCCGACAGGAAGAATATTCCACGACCAAACGAATATTCCCCGACAACAATGAATATTTTATAACCACCTGCTTATTTGAAATATTTGCGCATTTTACCCATAACTAACATCATTAATCAATTTAACACTTACTATTTCAAAATAATAAATAGAGGGAATTTAAATTTTATTTATTAATAATTTGGGGTCTTACAGATGTGCTCATCCACTTGCTGAGTTTATATACGAGCACTACCTATATAATCTTGGTGTTTGTTTGAAGTATAATTCTCAATTAGAGACAGTGGAGATAATGATAAGTCAAGAGAAGACTCACCATTGGGAAGAATATGATAGTAAACTTCTCATTTTTTTTGGGGCCTATTGGGTCAACCAAGGATAATTCTGTGGCCATATGATATCTATCATAACCTAGATGCATGGCCTCCCATGTATGAAGGTTTTCTTGAGCACTTCCCAAAGATTCTAATTTCTAAAACAGTTTTTGACTATACTTTTATGTAAGGTATCATTGTGAGGTGTTGTCCACGATTGGGACATGAGTCACATTTGATATATATTTGTATCCAAACTAACAGCATATGTGTTGTTGTATTTTGCACGACAATTGTTGTAATAAAGTTGTAGTTATTTTCTGTACCATGTATTTGGCGACTCAGAATAGGTTGGATGGAATGGACCTGTTTTGGGGTTGTCACAACTATTCTGTTAAATAGTGTGACAATAATTGTAATGAGGACTCCTTTTGTGTTTGTATAGTCTCTAGTAGACAATAATTGTATTCAAACTCACAGTTATGTTTTGTCGTATTGTACACGACAGTTGTATTAGTAAGTTGTATTTGTATTCTGTACCATGTATCTTACGACCCAAGATGGGTGATGTATACCTAATTTTGGGGGCGTCACAGTTGGTATCAGAGCCTAGGGATATGATCCCTGGCTAAGATGTGAGAATAGAACTAGGAGGGGAGAGACGGGGAATTCCTTCGCTAGTATGACCTACCTAAGTTTATTTGCATGGTATTTAATTGGTCGGCCAGAATATAAGGATAATATATGATATATCAATTAACTTTTGTTTTGTGGCAGTATCTGAAAATGGAATCCGAGAATGTTGAGAATAGCAATGGAGCACAGGCGACTGTTGATTCACCACATATCAATAATCGGGATAATGTGCATCAGGAAGGCGACATCCTCATGTAAACAACAATACTGACCAAATGATGAATGATGAAATGTTCAGAAGCTTTATGCAGTTCATGCAACAGCAGGCGAGAGCGACTCCTGTTCAAAATATAGGTGGAAACACTGAAAACTCTCGGATGGTCACCGCTAAACATGGATAGCGGAAACATGGATAAAGCAGATCACCAAGATATTTGATGTCTTGGAATGCTCTGAGGAGCAAAAGGTTCCCTTTGCCGCCTTTATGTTGCGAGGAGAGGCAGATTACTGGTGGGAATCGATTAAGCGTACTCAACCTGCCGCACTGAAGATGTCTTGGGAGAAGTTCCAAGAGCTGTTCAATGACAAATACTTTTCCGAAAGTGTTCGTCACATGAAGGAGGTGAGGTTCATCAAATTAGAGCAGAATAATATGATCGTGTCACAGTATGAGGCTAAATTTGCTGAGTTGTCCCGGTTTGCGTCCCACTTGGCGGATAATGAAGGGAGAATGACGCAGATGTTTTTAAGAGGTTTGAAGCCGGAGATACGTCAATAACTTATTTCTCATAAACTGTGTTTGTATTCAGATATTGTAAATAGGGCTCAGTTAGTGGAGCGCGATAACGAGTCAACGCAACCAAAAGAGAGCAGCCGACAAAATGATAATACTGGTGTTAACAGTCATCAAAGTGGTGACAATAAGAATAGAGGGAATCAACATGCCAGAAATGGTAACCACTTCGGTGGTAATCATGGTCAAAACAATAAGAATGGACAGTTTTTGGTATGATTATGGCTATGGATTCTCTTTGGTCGTATGTTTCAAATGCGGATAGGAGGGACACATCCATCCAAACTGTACGCAGCAATCCAAAGCGTGTTTTAATTGCGGAAGAGAAGGTCACCTAGCTCGATTTTGTCGTATGGTGAAGTCAAGTCCAGCTGGGATAGTGATGCCAAAGGATGTCCCAGACAAGCCAAAGCCGGTAGTTTAAGAGAGAGCGTTTTTTTTTCGTGACGAGGAACCTGAATAAAATTATCACGGGTATGTTAGTCATAAACTCTTGCGAAGTCTATACCGTGTTAGATACCGATTCTACTCACTCTTTTATTTCACCTAGTTGTGTTCAATATTTGAACTTAACTCCGGAGAAGTTAGACTTTGATATATCTGTTTAAACTTAGTTGGGAGAAACCTTCGTTACCTCCACTATTTATAAATTTTGTTAAAATCAACACTTTCACGTTACCTGTCGATCTTATCTCTTTGAAAATACTTGCATTGATGTGATTTTTGGAAACGATTGGTTAACTGCTCATCATACTTTTCGTAAGGTTGTTAGCTTTCATATTCCTAACCAACCTATTATGCGAATGCAAGTAACCAAACCACTAAAGTCAATCATTGTCATATCAAGCCATAAGTAAAGAGCCCCGAGCCTTTCGCTGATGACTTCCTTATATGGAATGCACTGAAGCCAGACTTTTCGTAGGAGACGTTGTGAATGACGATGGCAAGTTGATATGTATCAATGTGACGTGTTATCCAAGTCTTGGATGATGGACACAGTTTTGAATGATATTTCTATTGTTAATAAATTTTCTGACGTATTCTTGAAGACTTCTTAGCCTACCTCAGAGCATGAAATTGAATTTTGTATCGACCTTGAACCCGGTACAAAACTCATTTCCAAAGCCCCATATCGAATGGCTCCTATTGAACTTCAGGAGTTAAAGATCCAACTACAGGAATTGTTAGACATTGGCTTTATTCGTCCTAGTACTTCTCCTTGGGGTGCTCCTGTTCTATTCGTGAAGAAGAAAGATGGAAGTATGCGACTTTGTATTGATTATCGGGAGTTGAATCATGTCACCATCAAAAATAGGTACCCATTGCCACGTATTGATGACCTGTTTGACCAATTACAAGGAGCACAATTCTTTTCAAAGATCGATCTTCGTTCTGAATATCATCAGCTGAAGGTCAGAACTGAGGATATTCCAAAGACGGCTTTCAGAACTCGGTACGGGCATTATGAATTCCTAGTCATGTCCTTTGGATTGATTAATACTCCTGCTGCCTTCATGAATATGATGAACCGGGTATTCAAGGAATATTTGGATCACTTTGTGGTCATCTTTATTGATGGCATCCTAATTTTTACAAAAGCCGTGAAGATCATGAGCAACACTTGAGGCTGGTACTCCGAAAGCTTCGTGAATACAAGCTTTATGCCAAGTTGTAGAAATGCGAGTTCTGGCTGGAGGAGGTAACATTCCTTGGGCACGTAGTATCAAGTCGTGGAATATCTGTTGACCTGACAAAGATTGAAGCTATTCAAAGGTGGGAGCAACCTAAATCAGTGACCGAAGTACGTAGCTTTCTTGGTTTAGCTAGTTATTATCGGAGATTCGTAGAAGGATTTTCTCGAATCGCTACTCCATTAACTTAGCTGACTCGGAAAGATACAAAGTTCGGTTGGAGCGAAGAATGTGAGAAGAGTTTTCAAGAACTCAAGAGGAGATTCATTTCAGCACCTGTTCTAACAATACCATCTGGCTCGGAGGGATTTATCATCTACAGTGATGCTTCGAGCAAAGGGTTGAGATGCGTTCTCATGCAACATGGAAAAGTCATAGCCTATGCATCAAGATAACTCAAGAAATATGAGAGGAATTATCCTACTCATGATCTAGAGTTGACAGTTGTTGTCTTTGCACTTAAAATTTGGAGGCATTACTTGTATAGGGAGAAGGTGGAGATCTTTACGGATCATAAAAGCCTCAAATATTTCTTCACTCAAAAGGAACTCAACACGCGACAACGACGTTGGCTTGAACTGTTGAAAGATTATTGTCATACCATTCAATACTGTAAGACCCCAAATTATTAATAAATAAAATTTAAATTCCCTCTATTTATTATTTTGAAATAGTAAGTGTTAAATTGATTAATGAGGTTAGTTATGGGTAAAATGCGTAAATATTTTAAATAAGCAAGTGGTTATAAAATATTCATTGTTGTCGGGGAATATTCGTTTGGTCGTGGAATATTCTTCCTGTCGGGGAATATTCGTACGACGGCGCAGTCTTTTATGGGCCCCATAACGGAAAGCGATTGGATGAAGAAAACGACAAGTATATGTTTTTTTATTAATAACGGCGTAGTTGTTACCGTTAATACTGTTGGAATACCTGGTGGTTAAAACACAGTAATACGCGTTGTTACACAGTAGCACACTGTATTGCACCAATTATTGATTCTTACGTAAGAAGGCACTACTCAATAATGGTTACAGTAATTACTGTTCAGTATTTTATTTTATTGATTCAATAATTGCTGCGTTGATATTTTATATTACTGTTGTTTCAATAATTGTCACTACACAGTATTTCCCATTATCAGATCAATAATTCATATTATTTGAATAATATTATTAGATAACATTATTGGCAATGTCTAGAAAGTTCTGTCTAAGGAGAGGTTTGGTCATCTAATTGCGCGCCAGTAAGGAGAAATCCTTATTGGAAAGCCCCCTCTTTCCTGGGAACGGCCTGGTTGTCATAAATGTGATTCTGTAATATTATTTGTAAATAATTAATTATTGATTCATATGATAAGGAAATATTTATTTTTATGGATATAAATGAGGGATATATTTTTGTGGTTAAAAATGAAGGAGTTAATGTTGAGGTTTTTATCAGTATTTTTGTCGGAATGGAGGTATTAAAAATCAGGGTTTTTGAGATATTTTGCGGGAGTTATAATTTTTAATCCGACCGTTGGATCGTGGTAATTTTTGGATATGTTATACATATATAAGTTGAGTATATGTCCATAAATTTTGAACCGTTAAAAATGAACGTATGATTTATTATGAATTTTACGAGATGACTGGTTCAGAAATTGTTGAATTTTCGGAGTTAATCATTTTGGTAGAAAATTCTAGAATTGGTGGGCCCCACTCTTGGTTGGTGAAGAAATGTGCTGAGATTTTTATTCAAATGTGGTGGGTGGGAATAGTAGCAGGTAAAGCCATCAGGTTGCAGGTTAAGTCTGCTTCGGCGTGCTAACATTTTCCTATAAATAGAGGGCTAAGTTAGAATTGAAAATCACACCAGAAACAAGTTTTCTCTCTTTCTCTCTCTAGATTATTGAGTGTATTTTGTGAGTATTTAGATACTTTGAGAGTTTCTATTCATCAGAGCAAGTGTCTTTCAGCCTTATACCGGTATTCCGACCAGAAGTACTGTCTGTACGAGGTAAGGGATGTTATTTTATTCAAAAATGATATTATTTCTTCAATATCATTATGCCGAAATATTGGTTGGAAATTTTTATCAAATTTGGAACTTTTCACGTCGGGGTTACTATTCATGAGTTACTATTCACGAGTTACTATTCACGAGTTACTATTCACCGAAAAATAAAATTTTCTTCTTTTCGTCCAAAATATCTATTTTGGGTACTAGCTTTGATTGTATCCATGTTTTGATCATTCTTGAATTCTACTTCACTATGAATAATTATAAGGTATTTTTGGACATGAATAAATCGAAATACGAATCCTTAATATTTGTTATTTTGTTTCACTGGATTCGTTTTCTTTAATATATTTTTCATCATCCTCAGTCCTAAATGATGATATTACTGAATATCTTTGGCCGTAGTGCAAAGATGAATGATTAACTGATGAATATCTTTGGCCCGTAGTGCAAAGATGAACAGGTGTTGAGATGAACATGACCGACTGGTGATACAAATGAATATCTTTGGCCTGTAGTGCAAAGATGAATATTTGATTAAAGATGGTTATTGATTGTTGTTACAGGGATAAAATATTGATGATGGACTTTTAAATCTTAGAAGATAGTAGAACTCATTCTCTACTTGACTCTTCTAATGGTTTGCTGTTTCCGCTGCAGTTATTGATTTAAAACTTGTTGTCTATTGTATTCTATTAGATTTTTCCCTGTTGAAGACTAACGATAATTTGTTCTGTATTATCTTAGTCATAATGTTCTTTACTGGGCTAGTTGAGCTCACCCTTTTCCTTTTTGTTCCATTTTTCTCAGGAGGCGAGAATGTAGCGAGTACTAGTCGGGGTATGGAATGATGGTTCTAGAAGTTACTTTAGTAGTCCTCACTATTTTTGTGAAATAATGTATCAATAATTGTAATGAGGGCTTATTTGAGTGTGGATATTGTCTAAATGACAATATTTGTATTTAAACTCACAGTTCTTGTGTTGTAATAATAAAGATGTAGTTGTTTCTGTACCATGTATTTTGGCGACTCAGAATGGGTGTTGTATACCTATTTTGGGGGCGTCACAGTTGGTATCAGAGCTTAGGGATATGATCTCTGGCGGAGATCGGGGAATAGAACTAGGAGGGGAGAGACGAATCCTTCGCTAGTGTGTCCTACCTAAGCTTATTTATTGGTCAGTCATAATATAGGGGTATTATGTGATTTGTTAATTTATTTAATTAACCCTTGTTTTATGGCAGTATTTGAGAATGTCGACTGAGAATGTTAATAGTGGAGTAAATGAGACCGTGGAGACACCGGTGCTTACCAACGAGGAGAACGTGCAACAGGCTGGCAATGTTCCTCCTGTGAACAACACCAATGAGCAGATGATGAACGATGGAATGTTTAGAAGTTTTTTGCAATTCATGCAAAACCAGACAAGGGAGACTCGTGTTCAAAATACAGGAGGAAATGATAGCAATTCACGGTTTGTCACAGCCAAACAGTTCAAAGAATTGGGACCACCAGAATTTAAGGGAAAGCCGGATCCGATCATGGCGGAAACGTGGGTCAAGCAAATTACCAAGATATTCGATGTCTTGGGATGCACGGAGGAACAGAAGGTTCCATTCGCCACCTTTATGTTCCGTGGCGAGGCAGATTACTGGTGGGAGTCTGTGAAGCGTACCCATCCAACCGCACTCAGCATGTCTTGGGAGACATTTCAAAAACTGTTCAATGACAAGTACTTTCCTGAAAGTATTCGTCATATGAAGGAGGTAGAGTTTATTAGACTAGAGCAGAATAATATGACGGTATCTCAGTACGAGGCAAAGTTTGCAGAGTTGTCCAGGTTTGCACCTCATTTGGTGGAGAATGAGGAACGTATGACGAGGATGTTTCTGAGAGGTTTGAAACCCGGCATACGTCAATATCTCATTTCTCATAAATTTTCTCTCTATTCAGATGTTGTCAACAGGGCTCAATTATTAGAGCGAGATAACGAGTACGGTCAACTGAGGGATCACAACCAGGATCATATCGGTGACAGCAGTCATCAGAACAATGATAACCAGCGGAGAAAGAAAAATACAGACAAGAACGGCAACCACTCTGGTGGTAATCGTGGCTATGAAAATAGAAGAAGCGAGTCGGGAGGAGATTTTAAAAAGAGGAGATTCAACAATGACAATACGAAGACGTCAGCACCAACAGCAATTGGTTCCAAGGGAGGAGAACGACCACCGGTTATATGCTATAAGTGCGGAAAAGAAGGACATATCAGCCCAAACTGCCCACAACAGTTTAAGGTATGTTATAATTGTGGAAAGGAAGGACATATCGCTCGAGATTGCACTGTAGCAAAACCAAGTCCAGCGGGGATGGTGACTCAAAAAGCTGTCCCAGAAAAGATAAAGTCAACGGTTCCTGGAAGAGCGTTTGTCGTGACTGGTCAACATGCGAGGAACCCAAACGAGGTGATCACGGGTAAGCTAATCATAAATTCATGCGAAGTTTATACCTTATTAGATACCGGTTCTACCCATTCTTTTATCTCTCCTGCTTGTGCTCAACGTTTAAACTTGACTCCGGAGAAGTTAGACTTTGATTTATCTGTGGAGACTCCGTTAGGAGAAACTTTCATCACATCCACTGTTTATAAATCTTGTGTGATCCAAGTTGGTACCATCACCTTACCTGTTGACCTTATCTCTTTAAAGATACTTGCTTTTGATGTGATTTTAGGGATTGATTGGCTAACTACTCATCATGCCAAAATTGATTGTTTTCGTAAGGTTGTTAGTTTTCATATTCCTAACCAACCTGTTGTACGAATTCAAACAACTAAGCCATTAAAATCAATCACTGTTATATCAAGCCATAAAGCCATTCGTTTATTAAAAAACGGATGTCAAGCTTTCTTAGCCCATGTTATGGATTTGAATAAAGACACGTCAAATTTGAATAATATTCCTGTTGTTATTGACTTTCCTGACGTATTTCCTGAAGAACTTCCCGGTCTACCCCCGGAACGAGAAATTGAATTCTTTATTGATCTTGAACCTGGTACAAAGCCCATTTCTAAAACCCCATATCGAATGGCTCCTATTGAACTTCAGGAGTTAAAGGTCCAACTACAAGAGTTGTTGGACATCGGTTTCATTCGTCCTAGTACATCTCCTTGGGGTGCTCCTGTTTTATTTGTAAAGAAAAAAGACGGGAGTATGCGACTTTGTATTGATTACCGGGAATTAAACCATGTCACTATTAAGAATAGGTATCCGCTACCTCGTATTGATGACCTGTTTGACCAGTTACAAGGAGCACAGTTCTTTTCAAAGATCGATCTTCGTTCTGGATATCATCAGCTGAAGGTTAAAACTGAGGATATTCCAAAGACTGCCTTCAGAACTCGGTACGGGCATTATGAGTTCCTAGTTATGTCTTTTGGATTGACTAATGCTCCTGCGGCTTTCATGGATATGATGAACCGAGTATTTAAGGATTATTTGGATCAGTTCGTTGTTGTCTTTATTGATGACATCCTCATATATTCCAAAAGCCGTGAAGATCATGAGCATCATTTGAAGCTGGTACTCCAAAGGCTGCGTGAAAATAAGTTATATGCCAAGTTGAAGAAATGCGAGTTCTGGCTTGAGGAAGTAGCTTTCCTAGGGCACGTGGTGTCAAAACATGGAGTATCTGTTGACCCGGCGAAGATTGAAGCAATACAAAGTTGGGAGCAACCAAAGACGGTGACCGAAGTACGTAGCTTTCTAGGCTTAGCTGGTTATTATCGAAGATTCGTGGAAGGGTTTTCTCGAATCGCTACCCCGTTAACTCAGCTGACTCGGAAAGATATCAAATTCGTATGGAGCGAGGAATGCGAGAAGAGTTTTCAAGAGCTTAAGAGGAGACTCATTTCGGCACCTGTTCTGACAATACCATCTGGTTCGGATGGATTTGTTATCTACAGTGATGCTTCAGGCAAAGGGTTAGGATGTGTTCTCATGCAACATGGGAAAGTCATAGCCTATGCCTCGCGACAACTCAAAGAATATGAGAGGAATTATCCTACTCATGATTTGGAGTTGGCAGCAGTAGTTTTCGCGTTGAAGATCTGGAGACACTACCTGTATGGGGAGAAAGTGGAGATCTATACAGATCATAAAAGCCTTAAATATTTCTTCACCCAAAAGGAACTCAACATGCGGCAGCGACGTTGGCTCGAGCTGTTGAAAGATTACGATCATACCATCCAATATCATCCTGGAAAAGCAAACGTAGTAGCTGACGCATTGAGTAGAAGATCATATGCGGGTACGAGTGCAATGTTGTTAACACAAAGGCCCATTTTGTATGACTTGCAAAGGATGGAGATAGAGATGAAGGCTCCAAGTACCCACATGATGATATCAAATATACGAGTAGAACCGACTTTAATCGATAAAGTTAAAGCTGCTCAAGCTACGGACATAGAGCTGATGCGTATGAAGAAGAAAGTGCAAGAAGGTTCTATTCCAGAAGCAAGAATCGATGAAGAAGGAATACTTCGAGTTCACTCTAGACTCTGTGTTCCTAACAATTCTGATTTGAAGTACAAGATCATGATGGAAGCACACAATACACCATTTGCAATCCATCCTGGAAGTACCAAAATGTATCGTGATCTACGACATACATTTTGGTGGAATAATATGAAGAGAGAGATTGCAAAGTTTATCTCGAGGTGTTTAACTTGTCAACGTGTAAAGGCGGAACATCAAGTACCAAAGGGTCCATTGCAACCACTTGAGATTCCGAAATGGAAGTGGGAACACATTACCATGGATTTCGTTACGGGTCTTCCCACGGTTTCTCAAGGCATAAATGCTATTTGGGTTATTGTTGATAGATTAACCAAGTCTGCTCATTTCTTGCCGATACGGGAGACTTATTCCCTTGAACGTCTTGCTCGTATATACGTAGATGAGATTGTGAGACTGCATGGCATGCCAGTATCCATAGTTTCGGATCGTGACCCAAGATTCACTTCAAGATTTTGGGTTAGCTTGCAAAAAGCTATGGGCACAGATTTACGATTTAGTTCGGCATACCATCCTCAAACGGACGGACAATCAGAGAGGACTATTCAAACTCTTGAAGATCTATTAAGACTTTGTGTCCTAGATTTCAAAGGGAGTTGGGATAAGTACCTACCATTGGTGGAATTCTCTTACAATAACAGTTATCAGGCAAGTATAGGTGTGGCCCCATTTGAAGCATTATATGGACGAAAGTGTCGCTCTCCAGTATGCTGGGACGAGGTGGGTGAAGCAACATTGTTGGGACCAGAGTTGGTACGCATGACTACAGAGAAGATCCAAACGATTCGACAACGTATACAAACGGCACAGGATCGACAAAAGAGTTATGCGGATCTTCATCGGAAGGACGTGGAATTTGACATTGGGGATCATGTATTGTTGCGTGTGGCTCCATGGAAAGGAGTTACAAGATTTGGGAAGAGAGGAAAGCTCAATCCACGATTTATTGGTCCATTTCAGATTCTTGACCGAGTAGGAAATGTGGCCTATAGACTTGCGTTACCTCCAAGTATGTCTCGTGTTCATAATGTTTTTCATATATCTGTGTTACGTAAATATGTGAAAGACCCAGACCACGTTATTGAGTTAGAACCGGACGAGATAGCTGAAGACTTAACGTACGAAGAGGTACCTGTCAAGATCTTGGATAGAAAGGAGCATGTCCTACGCACGAAGGTCATACCACAAGTTAAAGTTTTGTGGAGAAACCATGCTATTGAGGAAATGACCTGGGAGTTGGAAACGGAAATGAAAGCGAGGTATCCTCATCTTTTCGAAACACCAGGTACGTACGTCAATTTCGAGGACGAAATTTCATAAGGAGGGGAGGTTGTAAGACCCCAAATTATTAATAAATGAAATTTAAATTCCCTCTATTTATTATTTTGAAATAGTAAGTGTTAAATTGATTAATGAGGTTAGTTATGGGTAAAATGCGTAAATATTTTAAATAAGCAAGTGGTTATAAAATATTCATTGTTGTCGGGGAATATTCGTTTGGTCGTGGAATATTCTTCCTGTCGGGGAATATTCGTACGACGGCGCAGTCTTTTGTGGGCCCCATAACGGAAAGCGATTGGATGAAGAAAACGACAAGTATATGTTTTTTATTAATAACGGCGTAGTTGTTACCGTTAATACTGTTGGAATATCCGGTGGTTAAAACACAGTAATACGCGTTGTTACACAGTAGCACACTGTATTGCACCAATTATTGATTCTTACGTAAGAAGACACTACTCAATAATGGTTACAGTAATTACTGTTCAGTATTTTATTTTATTGATTCAATAATTGCTGCGTTGATATTTTATATTACTGTTGTTTCAATAATTGTCACTACACAGTATTTCCCATTATCAGATCAATAATTCATATTATTTGAATAATATTATTAGATAACATTATTGGCAATGTCTAGAAAGTTCTGTCTAAGGAGAGGTTTGGTCATCTAATTGCGCGCCAGTAAGGAGAGATCCTTATTGGAAAGCCCCCTCTTTCCTGGGAACGGCCTGGTTGCCAGTACTGTGATTCTGTAATATTATTTGTGAATAATTAATTATTGATTTATATGATGAGGAAACTATTAATTTTATGTGGATATAGATGGAGAAAATTTTTAAATGTGACAATTGTTGAAAATTAATATTTTATCTTTTTCTGATAAAATAATTCATTTAAATATATGAGTATATGAGGAGGAAGAGTATTTTTGTGGCATTAAATGATTAACACATGTTTTGTGTGTTGGTGGACATAATTCTTGACCGAAAATTTATTATTGACTGTAAAATCGCCCGTTTGTGAATTTCGGTCAATTTCTGTTTGGAATTTGGAAAAACTTTCTTCTACAAAGTTGTAGATAATTGAATTTCCTATAAAAACCCATGAGATTTGAATTTTCTGATAAAAGGGCTATTTATTATGAATTATTGAAGTTCTGAAGTTCCGAAATAATTGATTTTTGGATGTTTTAATTATTTTTGTTTAGAAAAACGTTTTTTTTGTATTTTGTGGACATCATTAACATGTGTTATGGCTGAATTCAGATGGTCAAGGTGGGCTAAGGAAAATTTGTTAAATATATTATTATTATATTCAATTTTCTGCTTTGGTGTTCTAAGCATTTTCCTATAAATAGGGTGCTTAGGTTAGAATTGAAAATCACACCAGAAACTGAAGTTTTCTCTCTATTTCTCTCTCGATATATTGAGCATATTCTTGTGAGTATTTTGATACTTTGAGTGTTGCTATACGGTGTAAGTTCGTTCAGCGTTATTCCAGTCAGAAGTACTGCTCTTTTGAGGTAAGGGATTGTAAGGGATAGTAAGGGATAGTAAGGGATGTTATTTCTTCTTAAATGATATTATTTTCTTCAATATCATTATGCCGAAGTATTGATCTGAACTTTTTATCAAATTTAGAACTTTTCATGTCAGGGTTACTATTCATGAGTTACTATTCATGAGTTACTATTCATGAGTTACTATTCACGAGTTACTATTCACCGAAAAATGAAATTTCCTTCTTTTCGTCCAAATATCTATTCTGGATACTAGCTTTGATTGTATCCATGTTTTGATCATTCTTGAATTTTACTTCACTATGATAAGGTATTTTTGGACATGGATAAATCGAAATACGAATCCTTAATATTTGTTATTTTACTTCACTGGATTCGTTTTCTTTAAAATATTTTTTATCATCCTCAGTCTTAAATGATGATATAACTGAATATCTTTGGCCTGTAGTGCAAAGATGAATAATTTCTGATGAATATCTTTGGCCCGTAGTGCAAAGATGAACAGGTGTTGAGGTGAACATGACCAACTGATGAATATCTTTGGCCTGTAGTGCAAAGATGACTATTTGATTCAAGATATTTATTGATTGATGTTACATGGATAAAATGTTGATGATGGGCTTTTAAATTCATAGATAATCGTAGATTTCATTCTCTACGTAACTTCTCTATGAATTATTATTTTCCGCTGCGAATATTGAATTAAAACTTGTTGTCTATTGTATTTTATTAAACTTTTCCCTGTTGAAGACTAACGATAATTTGTTGTATATTATCTTAGTCATAATATTCTTTACTGGGCTAGTTGAGCTCACCCTTTTCCTTGTTGTTCCATTTTCTTCTTAGGAGGCGAGAATGTAGCGAGTACTAGTCGAGGTATGGAATGATGGTTCAAGACATTTATTTTAGTAGTCCTCACTATTTTGTAAAATAGTGTATCGATAAGTATAATGAGTTCTTAATTGAATATGAATACTGTCTAGATGACAATATTTGTATTTAAACTCACAGTATACGTGTTGTCGTATTTTGCACGACAAATGTATTAATAAAGTTGTAGTTATTTCTGTACCATGTATTTGGCGACTCAGAATGGGTTGGGTGGAATGGACCTATTTTGGGGGCGTCACACTGTGTCCTTGACTTCAAGGGAAGTTGGGACAAGTTCTTACCATTGGTGGAGTTTTCCTACAACAACAGTTATCAAGCAAGTATTGGCATGGCTCCATTCTAAGCATTGTATGGAAGAAAATGTCGTTCTCCAGTAACGTTGTTGGGACCGGAGTTGGTATGTATGACTACAGAAAAGATTCAAACGATCCGACAACGTATAAAAACCTCACAAGATCGACAAAAGAGTTATGCTGATCTTCATCGAAAGGACGTGGAATTTGATATAGGAGATCATGTGTTCTTACGTGTTGCTCTATGAAAAAGAGTTACGAGATTTGGAAAGAGAGGAAAGCTCAATCCTCGATTCATCGAGTAGGAACTGTGGCTTATAGACTCGCTTTACCGCCAAGTATGTCTTGTGTTCATAACGTTATTCACATATCCATGTTACGTAAATATGTGGAAGACCCGAACCACATTATTGAGTTAGAACCGGACAAAATAGCTGAGGATTTGACGTATGAAGAAGTTCATGTTCAAATCTTGGATAAGAAGGAACATATTCTACGCTCCAAGGTTATACCTCAAGTCAAAATTTTGTGGAGAAATCACGATGTTGAGGAAATGACTTGGGAGTTAGAATCTGAAATGAAATCAAGGTATTCTTACCTCTTCGACATACCAGGTACGTACCCTAATTTCGAGGGCGAAATTTCATAAGAAGGGGAGGTTGTAAGACCCCAACTTTTATAAATAAAGATGAA
The DNA here is from genome assembly GCA_016801055.1 of Panax notoginseng. Lineage (NCBI taxonomy): Eukaryota > Viridiplantae > Streptophyta > Magnoliopsida > Apiales > Araliaceae > Panax > Panax notoginseng. The sequence goes on along the minus strand of CM029021.1, from coordinate 138,291,512 downwards.
TTTTTTATAAATATCATTTTTGAATATTATGGAGTTAATTTGAGATAATGTTATAGTTGTGGGTAATATTTATAAATTTTGTAAAGTACGCAAGTTGTTATATAATATTCGATTGGTCGGGGAATAATCGTTTTAATAGAGAATATTCGTACAACGACACAATCATTGGTGGACCCCACAACGGAATTATTGTCGGATTGAGAAAATGACAAAAATATTTTATTAAAAATAACGGCGGAAGTTTTACCATTGATACTGTTGAACTACTTGGTAGTAAAAGTACAGTAACACGTGTGGTTGCATAGTAGCACACAGTATTGATTATTAATGCTTATGTGAGAAGTCACTCAGTTTGATTCAATTATTGTCAGTTAATAATATAAATTATTTAGCGATAATGAAGTTTTGTTTTATTCGTATTATTAACGTAATAAAACACAAACATCTTTTTATATAAAATAGAATACTTTATTAAAGTTATTCTATAAATAGAATATATTATATTTTATTTAAAAGATTTTTTTTTAAGTATGGACCGTCAGATTAAAGTAATCAATCTGGACCGTTCATGGATTAGTTACTATGCATTCCATTTTTCTATAAATAGTAACTCATTCCTTCATTATTTCTTACGAATTCACTAAACTCTAGAGAGAAAAACTATAGAGAGAGAGAAGAAAAGTATTATGCTACTTAACTACTTCCTTATTTCAGTTCTTCTTTAAAACGGTTAGGGGTGTTATTCTTTCTTATTCATGAAGAGAACTTTTGTTATTCCACTTCTTATTATTCTGTTGGAATAACCTGTATACGCGGTCTACCCTATACTTGGTGACATTGTTCTATTATTCTGTTGGAACATCCTGTCTGTGCGTTTTACACCGGACCTGGTTCCGTTTTTATTATTTTTCTGTTGGAACATCCTGTCTGTGTGTTTTACACCAGACTTGGTTTCGTCTTGCTATTATTCTGTTGGAACATCCTGTCTGTGTCTTTTACACCGGACCTGATTCCATTATTTATTATTCTGTCGGAATATCATATCTGTGCGTTTACGCCAGACCTGGTTCCATTATTTATTATTCTGTCAGAATATCCTGTCTGTGCGTTTACGCCAGACCTGATTCCATTATTTATTATTATGTTAGAATAACCTGTCTGTGTGGTCTATCGCATGCCGGGTGATTTCTTTTGTTATTCCATTCTTTATTATACTCAGTTGGTTAAGTTTTAACTTCTATACTCCATGAAATTAGTGGAATATCCTTGATAATTGCGTTTCATCCAGTATCTTTTCATAAAAATATTATTCTAAGCATTCTTGAATTTTACTCCACAAAGCAGTATCATGTTGACAATTTGGACGTTGTTAATTCTTGGATAAATTAATTATTGAACTTGTTTTATTGAATTCTTATATCATTGTCATCATCCTCATGTTTATAAAATGTTGAAAGTCATCTGTGGCCTGTAGTGCATAGATGAACTTGGTATGATTAAGATCAGGGATTATTCGGTATAATCATGACTGTAATGCTACAAATGATGTGGTAAAAGTCCTCATTGACCCGTAGTGCATTGATGGACAGTTGTTGGTATGATCATGACCATTAATGAATATACAAATATTCTTGGCCCGTAGTGCATGGATAATTGTGGTCGTGATACTAAAGAATATCTTTGGCCGTAGTGCAAGGGTGATTCGATGATGTGGATTATTTTGTTAAGTTGAGTCTCAGCGATAACAGTGTTGAAAAACCTTTTAAATCATAGAAGATAGTAGATTTTATTCTTTACTTGACTCTTTTAATGGATTGCTTATTCCGCTGCAGTTAAACTTGATGTTCGTTATATTTTATCAGTTTAACACTGTTGAAGGCTAATGATAATTTATTCTGCATTATTTTAGTCATAATATTTCTTACTGGGCTAATTGAGCTCACCCTTTCTTTCACTGTTCTCTTCAGGAAATGAGAATATAGCTGGGACGAGTCGGGGAACGGAGTGATGAACCAGATGATAGTATTAGCAGTCCTCACTATTCTGTTAAATAGTGTGACAATAATTGTAATGAGGACTCCTTTTGAGTTTGTATAGTCTCTAGTAGACAATAATTGTATTCAAACTCACAGTTATGTTTTGTCGTATTGTACACGACAGTTGTATTAGTAAGTTGTATTTGTATTCTGTATCATGTATCTGACGACCCAAGATGAGTGATGTATACCTAATTTTGGGGGCGCCGCATAATATCTCCACCAAACATTACATAAATTAAGTGCTGAGATTTAAAATGCAATTACGTAATCTACTAGTTGAACTAGCGGACAAATAAAAAAAAATTATTCGGACCAAATTGCCTCCATATATCATTAACGCCTTGGTTTTGTTAAACCCTCAATTCCTCTGTCAAACCCTCCTGCTGCTCCTCAATTCCGCTACTACTTCTCTCACCATTGGAGTAGAATTCCTAATATGGGATTCGTACACTTATGTTAATCAAATCAAACAGATTATATAATTAATAAGGATCACCTTTTTCTGCCCCTCAATGATAACAAATAATTTTATCTAACAAAAGCTTGTAAATACCCGCTCTTTGTCATCCTGATGTAGTTATGCTTTATGGTTTCTAAGATGATTAATGTAATGAAAGGAAGCTTAAATTAATCAAAGTGTACGTACCCCAAAAATTTCTTTCAGTTTCTCATCAACAACTTCATGATCTTCTGATGTATCTTGATGCATTAAATATATTTGTTTCAGACCATCCGTTAGTTGAACCAGCGAAACTCGAAAAGTGCAAAAACCAAATTTGCGATCTAATATTTGCTGCTTAATATTCGAGATCTGATATTACAGATTTGATATTTGTAATATTCGATATCAGATCGCGTGTGGGCTTTGACGATTTTATAGTATGAAATTTGGTTTTTGCACTTTTCGAGTTCCGCTAGTAAATAAACTGATCACATCTCTTAAGTGCAAGTAAATAAACCATGCAAGACCTATCATCAATCTGAAACCCATTATTTTTCATGAACTCAAAAACCTCTAAACCCTCTCTAAACTTCTTATTATCAGCATAAACCCTAAATAGCATATCAAATAACTTATGAACAGTCTTGGTTCCTTCATAGTTTTCATTCACCAAAGATGCTATATCAGAAACTGGGCATATGAGATAATCACTGCTAGCAACATGGTTCAATACATTCTTAGCGCTTCAGCAAATTTTCGGGCTCTGAATAGGCGGCAAACTAGGGTTATGTGCGCTTCAAGATTGGGCTTTTGGGAAAAGATAGATGGGTTTGATTGGATAAATTTGAAGAACTGTAACCAAGATTGAATTTTGACATGTGACAAATTATTTTGGAATTGAGATTGGAAATGAGATTGGGAGTCACTTTAAGGGTTTTCGAGGATGATTTTATAAGGGTTTTGGAGATCAAATTTGCCATTTTCTGATCTGATGTTGTAGTGGGATTTATTGAGAAAACTTTCCTGACGGTCTTGAAAAAATTTTGCGTCGGCATTTCGGATGAGAATAAATTAGAGGAAAAAACAAGGCTCTTCAAAAGAAACTGTCTGGGAACGAAGTGAAAAAGGGTTTTATTGAATGGCTGGTCAATTACCCTCCTAAAAGGGATGCCAGTGTTCATGTTGCTCTCTGGGATACAAGTTTACTCTTACCTTATTTTCCCTACAGGGGTTTGATGGCGCTATGTAGTCTATGTTGGTATCAGCACTAAGGCTGTAATTAAAATGAATAAATAGTTCGGGCTCGATTCGTACTCGCTCGATTAAAAATTCGATTCAAACTCGACTCGAAATATAAATGAGTCAAATATAAGCAAATTCTAAATTTTGATAAATTACTCGAACCTCCTCAAATTATAATTTTCTATTGATACTCGGATCATATTCGTTCGAACAGTTCAAACTGCTTGGGCTCGATTCGAGATCGTGCTCGACTTGGTAACTAAATAAGCCTCAATCAAACCTTATTTTATACTCGATAAATTTTGTAAATCAAATCTGATCAACTCAATACTCGACTCGACTCGATTCATTTACACATTTAATCAACACTGTTAATCCAACTTAAAGAGACGGTCTTTCATAATCGTAAACTGATATATATATCTTACAATTTTATGTATCTTTTAACTTTTTTATTGTAACAATGTAAATAATTTTCTTCGTTTAACCTATAGAGTCAATTTTATAATTTTATTTAATTTTATGTATGCATTAATATATATTTTTATTGTAATTTAATAAAAAGACTTTCACAATATATAGGGAAATTATTCATAATCCCACCTAATTCGATTCCCCAAACAAATATGTCATTATCTTTTTGTAATTATAAATTAAATGTGTCTAAATCTAATAAATTAGCTAGAAGGTAGTAAGTACTTCATTTGTTTGAAATTATACGATTATTATTGACTTTTAAAACGTTAATTTGAGATATTTTTAAATTAAAAATTAAGATTACTCATTAAAAATTATAAAACAATAAAACTTAAAAAGAGTAGTAATTTTTAAATAATTGAAAATCCTTTTAACAACCTTATTAATAGAAAGGGATGCGCTCAAGCATTGCTGCTCGCCCCTGTCTTTATCTAAAGGTTGATATGCACCTTGATCAACGATCAGATAGTCAACCTTCTTTCTCTGTTCCAATCAAGTATATATCTCGAGAAATGAGCGAGCATGTTGAGGTGAGAGAATACGGATAACTCTTGATAGTTTCATAAAAAGATTTATTAGAGGCTTTTATATATATGTGTGTGAGTGTGTGAATTGGCATTAACGTTAGAGAATCATATAATGTCCTAAAGACCTCCCGTACGTGTAGTTCCTTATCTAGTTGAGACTAGTTCAACTATTTTTTGTTTGTCTGATTTCTTCAACATGATTAAATAAATAAGGAAAAAAGACTTTGAGAATAATCTTTAATAAAGTAAGTTTTTAGAAATTAACAAGTAATCTTAAAGTTTAATAGTAATGTTTATAGGATGTAGTATCATTTTTATTTACGTAAAACTCAAGTAATGAAATAAAATTAATTGAAAAAGCTCGGGTGCACCTGATTTCATCTGAATTTAAAGATAAAGCAATGGACCCAAACACTGCATTAGGCGCGAATTCGTCATAGCTAGTGCTGCACCAGCCGGGAATCGAACCCGGGTCTGTACCGTGGCAGGGTACTATTCTCCCACTAGACCACTGGTGCTTGTGATTGATATTCATGCTAACGATTCTATGATTGAAACAGTTTACCGCAAAAGAAGTGAAGTTTACCGTTGATAACAATCTGTTATTGGAATTTTAATATGAAAGAAAATGACAAAAAGTTAAAAGAAAATTGAAGTAACTTTTCACTCAAAAAACCTTGCCATAAAATGTCATTGATGATTGAGACATAAAACTTTATTTTCTTTTTCATCATTTTTAGTTTTATTTGATCCATTGGTTATAAAATATAAAGGATGTACGTAATACTTTTTTAGGCATAAGTTTAATACTCCCTCTATGTGAACTGATCATTAAAGAAGATTGGAAGTTTATATAATGAGTATTCAGTACTATTATATTAGGCTGGCTCACTTCGGGTTCGGGTCAAATTAGAAAAAAATAACAGAATCGATACATAATGTCACTTTAAAGATTCAATTAACGAAAAATATACTTTAAGGACGACTTTAAAAGTCGGTGATAACTTGGAGGATGTTCAACCTATTATATTACGTCAAGTCGATTCAAAAGTCTTTTTTATTGAACAATTGTCTAAAATAAAAATAAAATGATATTTCCAACACAATACACAGTTATACCATGTTTATTAAATGTTTTACATTATATATATATATAAGGGCGACGGCTAATTAATTTAAGAAAGCATCCGGATGATGTTGGTTGAATATCATGGTGAAACAAAGTCACTGATGAATATAGCAAAGAAAAAGGTGAGAGAAAAGAATTAGGCTCTCTAGCTTTAGAACCAACGTATTCATTTCACTTGTGTGGTCATAAAAACAAAACTATACTTCTCCTTTCGTCCCTATTTAAATAATTTTTTAAAGATAGACATAAGAATTAAGATAATAATTAAAAAATATTAAATATAATACTCAATTGTCTATAATACCCTTAAATCATTAATTTATCATAGCACAAGAGTTTAAAGTACCAAAAAAATAAGTAGAGTAATTAGGGATAATTTTGGAAAAATTGTCATTAATTCTCCTAGAATTGAACAAACGTCAATTAATTAGGGACAAATAAAAAATTCTAAAACGTCATTTAAATAAGAACAGAGAGAGTACTAAACTAGCCTTATATTATTTGAATAATCCCACACAAATATATATATATATATATATATATATATATATATATATATATATATATATAGAGAGAGAGAGAGAGAGAAATGTTGTCATTAAAAACACAACGAACTCTTATAAGTTGTTGAGTAATTAAAGTTACTTAGTACTCCCTCCGTTTCTATTTAAATGATCTTTTAGAGATCGGCACCCAAATTAAAATAATGATTAGAAATTATTAAATATAGTACTCATGTGACGCCTCCAAAATAGGTATACAACACCCATTCTGAGTCGCCAAATACATGGTACAGAAAGTAAACTACAACTTCAATAATACAATTGTAAGACCCCAACTTTTATAAATAAAGATGAATTTTCTATAAATATCATTTTTGAATATTAGGGAGTTAATTTGATATAATGTTATAGTTGTGGGTAATATTTATAAATTTTACAAAGTACGCAAGTTGTTTTATAATATTCGATTGGTCGGGGAATATTCGTTTTAACAGGGAATATTCGTACAACGACACAACCATTGGTGGACCCCACAACGGAATTATTGACGGATTGAGAAAACGACAAAAATATTTTATTAAAAATAACGGCGGAAGTTTTACCATTGTTACTGTTGAACTATTCGGTAGTAAAAGTACAGTAATACGTGTGGTTGCATAGTAGCACACGGTATTGATTATTAATGCTTATGTGAGAAGTCACTCAGTTTGATTCAATTATTGTCAGTTAATAATATGAATTATTTAGCGATAATGACGTTTTGTTTTATTCGTATTATTAACGTAATAAAACAGAAACATCTTTTTATATAAAACAGAATACTTTATTAAAGTTATTCTATAAATAGAATATATTATATTTTATTTAAAAGATTTTTCTTTAAATATGGAATGTCAGATTAAAGTAATCAATCTGGACCGTTCATGGATTAGTTACTATGCATTCTATTTTTCTATAAATAGCAGCTCATTCCTTCATTATTTCTTACAAATTCACTGAACTCTAGAGAGAGAAACTATAGAGAGAAACTATAGAGAAAGACAAGAAGAGTATTATGCTACTTAACTACTTCCTTATTTCAGCTCTTCTTTAAAACGGTAAGGGGTGTTATTCTTTCTTATTCATGAAGAGAACTGTTGTTATTCCATTTCTTACTATTCTGTTGGAATAACCTGTATACGCGGTCTACCCTATACTTGGTGACATTCTGCTATTATTATGTTGGAACATCCTGTCTGTGTGTTTTACACCAGACCTGGTTCCGTTTTTATTATTATTTTGTTGGAACATCCTGTCTGTGTGTTTTACACCGGACCTGGTTCCGTTTTTATTATTATTCTGTTGGAACATCCTGTCTGTGTGTTTTACACCGGACCTGGTTCCATTATTTATTATTCTGTCGGAATATCCTTTCTGTGCGTTTACGCCGAACCTGGTTCCATTATTTATTATTCTGTTGGAATAACCTGTCTGTGCGGACTATCGCATGCATGGTGATTTCTTTTGTTATTCCATTCTTTATTATACTCAGTTGGTTAAGTTTTGACTTCTATACTCCATGAAATTTGTGGAATATCCTTGACATTTGCACTTCATCTAGTATTTATTCATGAAAATATTCTCCTGATCATTCTTGAATTTTACTCCACAAAGCAGTATCATGTTGACAATTTGGACGTTGTTAATTCTTGGATAAATTAATTCTTGAACTTGTTTTATTGAATTCTTATATCATTGTCATCATCCTCATGTTTATATTCTGTTGAAAGTCATCTGTGGCCTGTAGTGCATAGATGGACTTGGTATGATTATGACCAGGGATTATTCGGTGTAATCATGACCGTAATGTTACAAATGATGTGGTAAAAGTCCTCATTGGCCCGTAGTGCATTGATGGACAGTTGTTGGCATGATCATGACCATTAATGAATATACGAATATCCTTGGCTGTAGTGCAGGGGTGATTCGATGATGTGGATTATTTCATTAAGCTGAGTCTCAGCGATCACAGTGTTGGAAAATCTTTTAAATCATAAAAGATAGTAGAGTTTATTTTCTACTTGACTCTTTTAATGGATTGCTTGTTCCGCTGCAGTTAAACCTGATGTCTATTATATTTTATCAGTTTAACATTGTTGAAGGCTAATGATAATTTATTCTGTATTATCTTAGTCATAATATTTCTTACTGGGCTAGTTGAGCTCACCCTTTCTTTCACTGTTCTCTTCAGAAAATGAGAATGTAGCTGGGGCAAGTCGGGGAACGGAGTGATGGTCCGAATGATAGTATTAGTTAGTAGTCCTCACTATTCTATGTAATGGTGTGTTAATAAATATAATGAGGACTCTTTTTGAGTATGAATACTCTCTAGAAGATAATATTTGTATTCAAACTCACAGTTTATGTTTTGTCGTATTGTACACGACAGTTATATTAGTAAGTTGTATTTGTATTCTGTACTATGTATCTGACGACCCAAGATGGGTGATGTATAACTATTTTTGGGGGCGTCACAGTTGGTATCAGAGCTTAGGGATATGATCCCTGGCTAAGATGTGAGAATAGAACTAGGAGGGGAGAGACGGGGAATTCCTTCGCTAGTATGACCTACCTAAGTTTATTTGCATGGTATTTAATTGGTCGGTCATAATATAAGGATAAAATATGACATATCAATTAATTTTTATTTTGTGGCAGTATCTGAAAATGGCATCTGAGAATGTTGAGAATAGCAATGGAGCACGGACGACTGTTGATTCACCACATATCAATAATCAGGATAATGTGCATCAGGAAGGTGACAATCCTCATGCAAACAACAACACTGACCAAATGATGAATGATCAAATGTTCAGAGGCTTTATGCAATTCATGCAACAACAGGTGAAAGCGGCTCCTGTCCACAACGTAGGTGGAAATACTGGAAACTCTCAGGCGGTCACCGCTAAACAGTTTAAGGAGCTGGGACCACCGGAGTTTAAGGGAGAACCCAAACCACTTGTAGCTGAAACATGGATAAAGCAGATCACCAAGATATTTGATGTCTTGGGTTGCTCCGAGGAGCAAAAGGTTCCCTTTGCCGCCTTTATGTTGCGAGGAGAGGCAAATTACTGGTGGGAATCGATAAAGCGTACTCAACCTGCCGCACTGAAGATGTCTTGGGAGAAGTTTCAAGAGCTGTTTAACGACAAATACTTTCCCGAGAGTATTCGTCACATGAAGGAGGTGGAGTTCATCAAATTGGAGCAGAATAGTATGACCGTGTCGCAGTACGAGGCAAAATTTGCGGAGTTATCCCGGTTTACGTCTCACCTAGTGGATAATGAAGAAAGAATGACGCGGATGTTTTTAAGAGGTTTGAAGCCGGAGATACGTCAACATCTTGTTTCTCATAAATTGTGTTTGTATTCAGATGTTGTAAATATGGCTCAGTTGGTGGAGCGCGATAACGAGACAACTCAACCAAAAGAGAGCAGCCGGCAAAACGATAATACCAATGAGAGCAGTCATCGAAGCGGTGACAACAAGCGTGGAGGGAATCAACAGGCCAGAAATGGTAACCACTTCGGTGGTAATCAGGGCCAAAACAATAAGAATGAGCATTTCAAGAAGAGAAGATTCAACAATGATGGAAAGACGTCAGCTGTGACAACCCCAAAATAGGTCCATTCCACCCAACCCATTCTGAGTCGTCAAATACATGGTACAGAAAACAACTACAACTTTATTACAACAATTGTCGTGCAAAATACAACAACACATATGCTGTGAGTTTGGATACAAATATATACCAAATGTGACATTGGACACCATCATGTATCAGCACCTCACAAAGGTACCTTACATAAAGGTACAGTCAAAAACTGTTTTAGAAACTAGAATCTTTGGAAAGTGCTCAAGGAAACCTTCGTACATGGGAGGCCACGCGTCTAGGTTATGATAGATATCATATGGCCACAGAATTATCCTTGGTTGACCCAATAGACCCCAAAGAAAAACGAGAAGATTACTATCATATTCTTCCCAATGGTGAGTCTTCTCTTGACTTATCATTATCTCCACTGTCTCTAATTGAGAATTATACTTCAAACAAACACCAAGATTATATAGGTAGTGCTCGTATATATACTCAGCAAGTGGATGAGCACATCCCTGTCTTATGATGACACGAGGTTGTATGTCGTTAGACATCTTGTATGATAGTGGCAAACCACCTTTCCAACGTTGGGTACACCTTACCCTATTGGATTCACCAAATAAAACTACTAAATGATGACCACCGTTCTATTCCCTTGTTATCCCCGCTCGACCCAGCTACACTCTTATTACCTGAAAGGAATTGTGAAGCAAAAGGATGAGCACAACTAGCTCAGTAAAGAATGTCATGACTAAAGATAATTTAATTATCAATAGCCTTCATCAACAATAAATCAGAGATTTAGAACATATGGTAAATGATAAAAATTTCAACCATAGTTGCAGCGGAACGAGCAATCCATTAGAAGAGTCAAATAGACTATAAAGTCTATTATCTTCTCCATGTTAAAAATCCACCAACAATATTTTATCCCTGTAACATCAATCAACAATTCTGGTCCACAATCATATGAATAACTCATAATCATAATTGTGATTCTAAATTTTTCTTCGCACCCAGGACGAAGAATATTTTCATCACCTGTCTTTACCTGAAACATCAAAGATCATGGTTATACCAAATCACAGTTCCTGTTTATAATCATACTAACAAATCCATCTTTGCACTACGGGCCAAAGATATTCATCAACAAACTATCTTTGCACTACGGGCCAAAGATATTCAACAACAGTTCATCTTTGCACTACAGGCCAAAGATATTCATCAACAGGCCATCTTTGCACTACATGCCAAAGATATTCATCAACAATTCATATTTGCACTGCAGGCCAAATATATTCATATCTCAAAGAAATATATAATCATTTCAGAATTTATATAAACAATAATTATAACCATGTTGATCAATTCACCATTGCACTTAAGCTTAAGATATTCAATTATAAATTCAATGGTCATGATCATACCAGTCACAATTCAACTTTGCACTACAGGCCAAAGAGAACCCTAGTCATGATCATACCAATAATCTATCCATCTTTACACTCCAGTGAAAGAGAATTTCAACATCAGGGTTATAAAAATGTTATATATGATGATAAAAATAATATGATTAACATATTGTTTTAACCTCAAGAGTAATATTCGTAACTCATGAATAGTAAATCGTGAATAGTAACTCATGAATAGTAACCCCGACACAAAAGATAAAAATTCCACAATAAAATCCATTACTATCCCTTACTATCCCTCACAATCCCATACAATCCCTTACCTTAAAAGAGCAGTACTTCTGATCGGTATAAGGCTGAAGGAAACTTGCACTGATGAATAGCAACTCACCAAGTATCTAAATACTCACAAAATACACTCAATAATCTAGAGAGAGAAAGAGAGAAAGCTTATGTTTCTGGTGTGATTTTCAATTCTAACTTAGCCCTCTATTTATAGGAAAATTTTGGTAGGTTTGACCTGCAACCTGATGACTTTACTTGCTACTATTCCCACCCACCACATTTGAAATATAATTCAGCACATTTCTTCACCAACCACAAGTGGGGCCCACCAATTCTAGAATTTTCCACCAAAAATGATTTATAACCTGATTTCCGAATCAGCCACCTCTTAAAATTCATAACAAATCATACGTTCATTTTTAACGGTTCAAAATTTATGGACATATACTCAACTTATATATGTATAACATATCCAAAAATTACCACGATCCAACGGTCGGATTAAAAATTATAACCCCCGCAAAATATCTCAAAAACCTTAATTTGATTTTCAATACCTCCGTTCCGACAAAAATACAGATAAAATACCTCAACATTATCTCCTTTTTTTTTAACCACAAAAATGTATCCCTCATTTATATCCACATAAAATAAATATTTCCTTATCATATGAATCAATAATTAATTATTCACAAATAATATTACAGAATCACATTTATGACAACCAGGCCGTTCCCAGGAAAGAGGGGGCTTTCCAATAAGAATTTTTCCTTACTGGCGCGCAATTAGGTGACCAAACCTCTCCTTAGACAGAACTTTCTAGACATTGCCAATAATGCTATCTAATAATACTATTCAAATAATATGAATTATTGATCTGATAATGGGAAATACTGTGCAGCAACAATTATTGAACAACAATAATATAAAATTTCAACGTAGCAATTATTGAATCAATAAAATAAAATATTGAACAGTAATTACTGTAACAATTATTGAGTAGTGCCTTCTTACGTAAGAATCAATAATTTCAAAAATACTATGTAATACCGTGTGCTACTGTGCAATAACGCGTATTACTGTATTTTAATCGCCGGGTATTCCAACAGTGTTAACGGTAACAACTACGCCGTTATTTGTAAAAACTCAAATTTATCATTTTCTTCACCCGACAGTTATTCTGTTATGGGGCCCACAAATAGCTGCGCCGTCGTACGAATATTCCCCGACAGAAAGAATATTCCACGACCAAACGAATATTCCCCGACAACAATGATTATTTTATAACCACTTGCTTATTTTAAAAAAAATCATATTTCACCCATAACTTTAAACTTTTATCAATTTAACCATTTACTGAATAATAATTATAAGAAAAATTAAATACTTTTATTTCATAAAATTCGGGGTCTTACAATCTCCCCTCCTTATGAAATTTCGTCCCCGAAATTTACGTACCTGGTATTTCAAAGAGTTGAGAATACCTTGCTTTCATTTCAGATTCCATCTTCCCTATCATCATGATTTCTCCATTGCTCATCTCCTGTATTTCAGATATCATTCTAGAATACAACTTCAAAATAAGGGTTAATTGAACAAATTAACATATCACATAATATCCCAATATTATGACTGACCAACAAATAAGCTTAGGTAGGACACACTAGCGAAGGATTTACTCATCTCTCTCTCCTCCTAGTTATATTTCCCGATCTCCGCCAGAGATCATATCCCTAAGCTCTGATACCACCTGTAACAAATGTACCATCAGTGGACAGCACCTCACAGTGGTACCTATCAGTTTGCCACCGCAGAACGGCGTCCCCTACGGAGAGTCTGGCTTCGGTGCATCCCCCATCAACAGGAAGTCACCAGCGAGAGGCTCGGGGCCCTTTACTTATAGCTCTGATACCACCTGTGACAGCCCCAAAATAGGTCCATTCCACCCAACCCATTCTGAGTCGTCAAATACATGGTACAGAAAACAACTACAACTTTATTACAACAATTGTCGTGCAAAATACAACAACACATATGCTGTGAGTTTGGATACAAATATATACCAAATGTGACATTGGACACCATCATGTATCAGCACCTCACAAAGGTACCTTACATAAAGGTACAGTCAAAAACTGTTTTAGAAACTAGAATCTTTGGAAGTGCTCAAGGAAACCTTCGTACATGGGAGGCCACGCGTCTAGGTTATGATAGATATCATATGGCCACAGAATTATCCTTGGTTGACCCAATAGACCCCAAAGAAAAACGAGAAGATTACTATCATATTCTTCCCAATGGTGAGTCTTCTCTTGACTATCATTATCTCCACTGTCTCTAATTGAGAATTATACTTCAAACAAACACCAAGATTATATAGGTAGTGCTCGTATATATACTCAGCAAGTGGATGAGCACATCCCTGTCTTATGATGACACGAGGTTGTATGTCGTTAGACATCTTGTATGATAGTGGCAAACCACCTTTCCAACGTTGGGTACACCTTACCCTATTGGATTCACCAAATAAAACTACTAAATGATGACCACCGTTCTATTCCCTTGTTATCCCCGCCTCGACCCAGCTACACTCTTATTACCTGAAAGGAATTGTGAAGCAAAAGGGTGAGCACAACTAGCTCAGTAAAGAATGTCATGACTAAAGATAATTTAATTATCAATAGCCTTCATCAACAATAAATCAGAGATTTAGAACATATGTAAATGATAAAAATTTCAACCATAGTTGCAGCGGAACGAGCAATCCATTAGAAGAGTCAAATAGACTATAAAGTCTATTATCTTCTCCATGTTAAAAATCCACCAACAATGTTTTATCCCTGTAACATCAATCAACAATTCTGGTCCACAATCATATGAATAACTCATAATCATAATTGTGATTCTAAATTTTTCTTCGCACCCAGGACGAAGAATATTTTCATCACCTGTCTTTACCTGAAACATCAAAGATCATGGTTATACCAAATCACAGTTCCTGTTTATAATCATACTAACAAATCCATCTTTGCACTACGGGCCAAAGATATTCATCAACAAACTATCTTTGGCACTACGGGCCAAAGATATTCAACAACAGTTCATCTTTGCACTACAGGCCAAAGATATTCATCAACAGGCCATCTTTGCACTACATGCCAAAGATATTCATCAACAATTCATATTTGCACTGCAGGCCAAATATATTCATATCTCAAAGAAATATATAATCATTTCAGAATTTATATAAACAATAATTATAACCATGTTGATCAATTCACCATTGCACTTAAGCTTAAGATATTCAATTATAAATTCAATGGTCATGATCAAACCAGTCACAATTCACTTTGCACTACAGGCCAAAGAGAACCCTAGTCATGATCATACCAATAATCTATCCATCTTTACACTCCAGTGAAAGAGAATTTCAACATCAGGGTTATAAAAATGTTATATATGATGATAAAAATAATATGATTAACATATTGTTTTAAACCTCAAGAGTAATATTCGTAACTCATGAATATAAATCGTGAATAGTAACTCATGAATAGTAACCCCGACACAAAAGATAAAAATTCCACATAAAATCCATTACTATCCCTTACTATCCCTCACAATCCCATACAATCCCTTACCTTAAAAGAGCAGTACTTCTGATCGGTATAAGGCTGAAGGAAACTTGCACTGATGAATAGCAACTCACCAAGTATCTAAATACTCACAAAATACACTCAATAATCTAGAGAGAGAAAGAGAGAAAGCTATGTTTCTGGTGTGATTTTCAATTCTAACTTAGCCCTCTATTTATAGGAAAATTTTGGTAGGTTTGACCTGCAACCCTGATGGCTTTACCTGCTACTATTCCCCACCCACCACATTTGAAATATAATTCAGCAATTCTTTTCACCAACCACAAGTGGGGCCCACCAATTCTAGAATTTTCCACCAAAAATGATTTATAACCTGATTTCCGAATCAGCCACCTCTTAAAATTCATAACAAATCATACGTTCATTTTTAACGGTTCAAAATTTATGGACATATACTCAACTTATATATGTATAACATATCCAAAAATTACCACGATCCAACGGTCGGATTAAAAATTATAACCCCCGCAAAATATCTCAAAAACCCTAATTTGATTTTCAATACCTCCGTTCCGACAAAAATACAGATAAAATACCTCAACATTATCTCCTTTTTTTTTAACCACAAAAATGTATCCCTCATTTATATCCACATAAAATAAATATTTCCTTATCATATGAATCAATAATTAATTATTCACAAATAATATTACAGAATCACATTTATGACAACCAGGCCGTTCCCAGGAAAGAGGGGGGCTTTCCAATAAGAATTTTCCTTACTTCTGGCGCCAATTGGTGACCAAACCTCTCCTTAGACAGAACTTTCTAGACATTGCCAATAATGCTATCTAATAATACTAATCAAATAATATGAATTATTGATCTGATAATGAAAAATACTGTGCAGCAACAATTATTGAACAACAATAATATAAAATTTCAACGTAGCAATTATTGAATCAATAAAATAAAATATTGAACAGTAATTACTGTAACAATTATTGAGTAGTGCCTTCTTACGTAAGAATCAATAATTTCAAAAATACTATGTAATACCGTGTGCTACTGTACAATAACGCGTATTACTGTATTTTAAATCGCCGGTATTCCAACAGTGTTAACGGAAAACAACTACGCCGTTATTTGTAAAAACTCAAATTTATCATTTTCTTCACCCGACAGTTATTCTGTTATGGGGCCCACAAATGGCTGCGCCGTCGTACGAATATTCCCCGACAGAAAGAATATTCCACGACCAAACGAATATTCCCCGACAACAATGATTATTTTATAACCACTTGCTTATTTTGAAAAAAAATCATATTTCACCCATAACTTTAAACTTTTATCAATTTAACCATTTACTGAATAATAATTATAAGAAAAATTAAATACTTTTATTTCATAAAATTCGGGTCTTACATCAGCACCAGCACCTGTCGTTAAGGAAGGAGAACGACCACCTATCATATGTTTCAAATACGGAGGGGAGGGGCACATCAGTCCAAACTGCGCGATGCCGTCCAAAACATGTTATAATTATGGAAGAGAAGGTCATTTAGCCTGATTTTGTCGTTTACCGAAGACAAATTCAGCTAGGATGGAGGCACCAAAGGCCGTCCCAGAAAAGTCAAAACCGGTTGTGCAAGGGAGAGCGTTTGTTGTGAACTCCCAGAAAGCAAGGAACCCGAATGAGGTCATCACGGGTAAGCTTATCATAAACTCTAACGAAGTCTAAACTTTATTTGATACCGGGTTCTACCCATTCTTTTATTTCTCCTACTTGCGCTCATCGATTAAAATTTGATTCCGGGGAAATTAGACTTTGACTTAGCTGTTGAAACTCCATGGGAGAAAACTTCATTACATCCACGGTTTATAAGTCTTGTTTGGTTCAAGTTGGTACCCACACACATTACCTGTCGATCTGATTTTATTAAAAATACTTGCATTTGACGTGATTCTAGGGATTAATTGGTTAACTACTTATCATGCAAAAATTGATTATTTTCGTAAGGTTGTTAGCTTTCATATTCCTAATCGACCTATTATGCGAATTCAAGCAACCAAACCATTAAAATCAATCGCTGTCATCTCAAGCCATAAAGCTATTCGTTTATTGAAAAACGGATGTCAAGCTTTCTTAGCTCATGTCACAAATCTAAACAAAAATACGTCAGCTTTGAATGATATTTCTGTTGTTAATAAATTTCCTGACGTATTTTCCGAAGAACTTCCTGGCCTACCCCCAGAGCGTGAAATTGAATTTTGTATCGACTTGAACCCGGTACAAAACCCATTTCCAAAGCCCCATATCGAATGGCTCCTATTGAACTTCAGGAGTTAAAGACCCAACTGCAGGAATTGTTAGACATTGGTTTTATTCGTCCTAGTACTTCTCCTTGGGGTGCTCTTGTTCTGCTCGTAAAGAAGAAAGATGGGAGTATGCGACTTTGTATTGATTATCGGGAGTTGAATCATGTCACCATCAAAAATAGGTACCCATAGCCATTGCCACTATGATGACCTGTTTGAACCATTTACAAGGAGCACAATTCTTTTCAAAGATCGATCTTCGTTCTGGATATCATCAGCTGAAGGTTAGAACTGAGGATATTCCAAAGACTGCCTTCAGAACTCGGTATGGGCATTATGAATTCTTAGTTATGTCTTTTTGGATTGACTAATGCTCCTGCTGCCTTCATGGATATGATGAACAGGGTATTCAAGGAATATTTGGATCACTTTGTGGTCGTCTTTATCGATGACATCCTTGTTTATTCCAAAAGTCGTGAAGATCATGAGCAACACTTGAGGTTGGTACTCCAAAAGCTTCGTGAATACAAACTTATGCCAAGTTGAAGAAATGCGAGTGCTGGATGGAAGAGGTAGCATTCCTTGGGCACGTAGTATCAAGTCGTGGAATATCTGTTGACCCGACAAAGATTGAAGCTATTCAAAGCTGGGAGCAACCTAAATCAGTACCTGAAGTATGTAGCTTTCTCGGTCTAGCTGGTAATTATCGGAGATTCGTGGAAGGATTTTCTCGAATCGCTACTCCATTAACTCAGCTGACTCGGAAAGATACAAAGTTCGGTTGGAGCGAAGAATGTGAGCAGAGTTTTTCAAGAACTCAAGAGGAGACTCATTTCAGCACCTGTTCTAACAATACCATCTGGCTCGGAGGGATTTGTCATCTACAGTGATGCTTCGAGCAAAGGGTTGGGATGCGTTCTCATGCAACATGGAAAAGTCATAGCCTATGCATCAAGACAACTCAAGGAATATGAGAGGAATTATCCTACTCATGATCTAGAGTTGGCAGCTGTTGTCTTTTGCACTTAAAATTTGGAGGCATTACTTGTATGGGGAGAAGGTGGAGATCTTTACGGATCATAAAAGCCTTAAATATTTCTTCACTCAAAAGGAACTCAACATGCGACAACGACATTGACTTGAACTGTTGAAAGATTATGATCATACCATTCAATACCATCCTGGAAAAGCGAACGTGGTAGCTGACGTATTGAGTAGAAGATCATATGCAAGTACGAGTGCGATATTGTCAACACAAAGGCCCATTTTGTGTGATTTGCAAAGGATGGAGATAGAGTTAAAGACTCCAGGGACCCATGTGATGATGGCGAATATACGAGTAGAACCGACTTTAATCGATAACGTTAAAGCTGCTCAAGCTACAGACCTGGAGCTGATGCTTATAAGGAAGAAAGTGCAAGAAGGTGCTATGCCGGAAGCAAGAATCGATGAAGAAGGAATACTTCGAGTCAACTCCAGACTTTGTGTTCCTAACAACCCTGATTTAAAGTATGAAATCATGATGGAGGCGCACAACACACCGTTTGCAATCCATCCTGGAAGTACCAAAATGTATCATGATCTTCGTCATACATTTTGGTGGAGCAATATGAAGAAAGAGATAGCGTTGTTTATCTCAAGGTGTTTAACTTGTCAACGAGTCAAAGCGGAGCATCAAGTACCAAAAGGTCCATTGCAACCACTTGAAATTCCAGAATGAAAGTGGGAGCACATTACCATGGATTTCGTTACTGGTCTTCCTAGGGTTTCTCAAGGTATTGATGCGATTTGGGTCATTGTTGATAGATTGACCAAGTCTGCTCATTTCTTACCGATGCGAGAAACTTATACACTTGAACGTCTTGCTCGTATGTACATAAACGAGATTGTAAGACTGCATGGTATGCCAGTATCCATAGTTTCTGACCGAGACCCAAGATTCACTTCACGATTTTGGGTTAGTTTACAAAAAGCTATGGCACGGATTTACGATTTAGTTCAGCATATCATCCTCAGACGGACGGACAATCAGATAGGACTATTCAAACTCTTGAAGATCTATTAAGACTCTGTGTCTTTGACTTCAAAGGAAGTTGGGACAAGTTCTTACCATTGGTGGAGTTTTCCTACAACAATAGTTATCAAGCAAGTATTGGCATGGCTCCATTCAAAGCATTGTATGGAAGAAAATGTCATTCTCCAGTATGTTGGGATGAGGTGGGTGAAGCAACGTTGTTGGGACCGGAGTTAGTACGTATGACTACAGAAAAGATTCAAACGATCCGACAACGTATAAAAACCTCACAAGATCGACAAAAGAGTTATGCTGATCTTCATCGAAAGGACGTGGAATTTGATGTAGGAGATCATGTGTTCTTACGTGTTGCTCCATGGAAAGGAGTTACGAGATTTGGAAAGAGAGGAAAGCTCAATCTTCGATTCATCTGTGGCTTATAGACTCGCTTTACCGCCAAGTATGTCTCGTGTTCATAACGTTTTTCACATATCCATGTTACGCAAATATGTGGAAGACCCGAACCACATTATTGAGTTAGAACCAGACGAAATAGCGGAGGATTTGACGTATGAAGAAGTTCATGTTCAAATCTTGGATAAGAAGGAACATATTCTACGCTCCAAGGTTATACCTCAAGTCAAAGTTTTGTGGAGAAACCACGATATTGAGGAAATGACTTGGGAGTTAGAATCTGAAATGAAATCAAGGTATCCTTATCTCGTCGACATACCAGGTACGTACCCTAATTTCGAGGGCAAAATTTCATAAGAAGGGGAGGTTGTAAGACCCCAACTTTTATAAATAAAGATGAATTTTCTATAAATATCATTTTTGAATATTAGGGAGTTAATTTGATATAATGTTATAGTTGTGGGTAATATTTCTAAATTTTTACAAAGTACGCAAGTTGTTATATAATATTCGATTGGTCCGGGAATATTCGTTTTAACAGGGAATATTCGTACAACGACACAATCATTGGTGGACCCCCACAACGGAATATTGACGGATTGAGAAAACGTCAAAAATATTTTATTAAAAATAACGGCGGAAGTTTTACCATTGTTACTGTTGAACTACTCGTAGTAAAAGTACAGTAATACGTGTGGTTGCATAGTAGCACACGGTATTGATTATAATGCTTATGTGAGAAGTCACTCAGTTTGATTCAATTATTGTCAGTTTAATAATATGAATTATTTAGCGATAATGACGTTTTGTTTTATTCGTATTATTAACGAAATAAAACAGAAACATCTTTTTAATATAAAACAGAATACTTTATTAAAGTTATTCTATAAATAGAATATATTATATTTTATTTAAAAGATTTTTCTTTAAATATGGACCGTCAGATTAAAGTAATCAATCTGGACCGTTCATGGATTAGTTACTATGCATTCTATTTTTCTATAAATAGCAGCTCATTCCTTCATTATTTCTTACAAATTCACTGAACTCTAGAGAGAGAAACTATAGAGAGAAACTATAGAGAAAGAGAAGAAGAGTATTCTGCTACTTAACTACTTCCTTATTTCAGCTCTTCTTTAAAACGGTAAGGGGTGTTATTCTTTCTTATTCATGAAGAGAACTATTGTTATTCCATTTCTTACTATTCTGTTGGAATAACCTGTATACGCGGTCTACCCTATACTTTGTGACATTCTGCTATTATTCTGTTGGAACATCCTGTCTGTGTGTTTTCACCAGACCTGGTTCCGTTTTTATTATTATTCTGTTGGAACATCCTGTTTGTTGTGTTTTACACCGGACCTGGTTCCGTTTTTATATTATTCTTTTGGAACATCCTGTCTGTGTGTTTTACACCGGACCTGGTTCCATTATTTATTATTCTGTCGGAATATCCTGTCTGTGCGTTTACGCCGGACCTGGTTCCATTATTTATTATTCTGTTGGAATAACCTGTCTGTGCGGACTATCGCATGCATGGTGATTTCTTTTGTTATTCCATTCTTTATTATACTCAGTTGGTTAATTTTGACTTCTATACTCCATGAAATTTGTGGAATATCCTTGACATTTGCGC
Organism: Panax notoginseng; assembly: GCA_016801055.1. Classification (NCBI taxonomy): domain Eukaryota; kingdom Viridiplantae; phylum Streptophyta; class Magnoliopsida; order Apiales; family Araliaceae; genus Panax; species Panax notoginseng. The sequence continues at coordinate 138,269,840 of CM029021.1, read as the reverse complement.
TTCATCTAGTATTTATTCATGAAAATATTCTCCTGATCATTCTTGAATTTTACTCCACAAAGCAGTATCATGTTGACAATTTGGACGTTGTTAATTCTTGGATAAATTAATTCTTGAACTTGTTTTATTGAATTCTTATATCATTGTCATCATCCTCATGTTTATATTCTGTTGAAAGTCATCTGTGGCCTGTAGTGCATAGATGGATTTGGTATGATTATATGACCAGGGATTATTCGGTGTAATCATGACCGTAATGTTACAAATGATGTGGTAAAAGTCCTCATTGGCCCGTAGTGCATTGATGGACAGTTGTTGGCATGATCATGACCATTAATGAATATACGAATATCCTTGGCCGTAGTGCAGGGGTGATTCGATGATGTGGATTATTTTATTAAGCTGAGTCTCAGCGATCACAGTGTGGAAAATCTTTTAAATCATAAAAGATAGTAGAGATTATTTTCTACTTGACTCTTTTAATGGATTGCTTGTTCCCTATAGTTAAACCTAATGTCTATTATATTTATCAGTTTAACATTGTTGAAGGCTAATGAAATTTATTCTGCATTATCTTAGTCATAATATTTCTTACTGGGCTAGTTGAGCTCACCCTTTCTTTCACTGTTCTCTTCAGGAAATGAGAACGTAGCTGGGGCAAGTCGGGGAACGGAGTGATGGTCCGAATGATAGTATTAGTTAGTAGTCCTCACTATTCTATGTAATGGTGTGTTAATAAATGTAATGAGGACTCCTTTTGAGTATGAATACTCTCTAGAAGATAATATTTGTATTCAAACTCACAGTTTATGTTTTGTCGTATTGTACACGACAGTTGTATTAGTAAGTTGTATTTGTATTCTGTACTATGTATCTGACGACCCAAGATGGGTGATGTATACCTATTTTTGGGGGCGTCACAACAATTGTCGTGCAAAATACGACAACACATACTGTGAGTTTAAATGCAAATATTGTCTTCTAGACAATATCCACACTCAAATAAGTCCTCAATACAATTATTCAAACACTATTTTACAGAAATAGTGAGGACTGCTAAAACATCTTTCTAGAACCATCACTCCATACCCCGACTAGATCCTGCTATGTTCTCACCTCCTGAGAAGAAAAATGGAACAAAAAAGAAAAGGGTGAGCTCAACTAGCCCAGTAAAGAATATTATGACTAAGATAAAATACAACAAATTATCATTAGTATTCAACAGGAAAAAATCTGATAGAATATAATCGACAACAAGTTTTAGATCAACAACTGCAGCGGAAACAGCAAACCATTAGAAGAGTCAAGTAGAGAAAAGAATTCTACTATCTTCTAAGATTTAAAAGTCCATCATTAAATATTTTATATCCATGTAACATCGATTAATAATCATCTTTAACCAAATATTCATCTTTGCACTACAGGCCAAAGATATTCATTTGTATCACCAGTCGGTCATGTTCATCTCAACACCTGTTCATCTTTGCACTACAGGCCAAAGATATTCAGTAATATCATTATTTAGGACTGAGGATGATGAAATATATCTTAAAGAAAACGAATCCAGTGAGACAGAAGGACAAATAGTAGGGATTCGTATAACAGTTTATCCAAGATCAATAATACTTCATAATAATCAATTGTGAAGCAGAATTCAAAAAAATAAAGATCAAAACATGGATACAATCAAAGATAGTAACCATAATAGACATCTTGGACAAAAAAAGGAAAATTTTTATTTTTCGGTGAATAGTGCCGTATTCGTGAATAGTACCGTATACGTGAATAGTGCCGTATACGTGAATAGTAACTCCGACACAAAAAGTTTCAAATTTGATAAAAACTTATATCAATATTTCAGCATAATGATATTGAAGAAAATAATATCATTTAAGAAGAAAATAATATCCCTTACCTCAAGATATCAGTACTTCTGGTCGGAATACCGGTATAAGGCTGAAAGAAACTTGCTCTGATGAATAGAAACTCTCAAAGTATCTAAATACTCACAAAATACACTCAATAATCTAGAGAGAAAAAGAGAGAAAACTTGTTTCTGGTGTGATTTTCAATTCTAACTTAGCCCTCTATTTATAGGAAAATTTTAGTAGGCTTGACCTGCAACCTGATGGCTTTACCTGCTACTATTCCCACCCACCACATTTGAAATATAATTCAGCATATTTCTTCACCAACCACAAGTGGGGCCCACCAATTATAAAATTTTCCATCAAAATGATAAACTCCGAAAATTCAACAATTTCTGAACCAGTCATCTTGTAAAATTCATAAAAAATCATACGTTCATTTTTAACGGTTCAAAATTTATGGGCATATACTCAACTTAATATATGTATAACATATCCAAAAATTACCACGATCCAACGGTCGGATTAAAAATTATAACCCCCGCAAAATATTTCAAAAACCCTGATTTTTAATACCTCCATTCCGACAAAAATACGGATAAAAACCTCAACATTAACTCTTTCATTTTTAACCACAAAAATATATCACTCATTTATATCCACATAAAATAAATATTTCTTTATCATATGAATCAATAATTAATTATTCACAAATAATATTACAGAATCACATTTATGACAACCAGACCGTTCTCAGGAAAGAGGGGGCTTTCCAATAAGGATTTCTCCTTACTGGCGCGCAATTAGATGACCAAATTTCTCCTTAGACAGAACTTTCTAGACATTGCCAATAATGTTATCTAATAATATTATTCAAATAATATGAATTATTGATCTGATAATAGAAAATACTGTGCAGCAACAATTATTGAAACAACAATAATATAAAATATCAACGTAACAATTATTGCATCAATAAAATAAAATATTGAACAGTAACTACTGTAACAATTATTGAGTAGTGCCTTCTTACGTAAGAATCAATAATTGGTGCAATACCGTGTGCTACTGTATTTTAACCACCCGGTATTCCAGCAGTATTAACGGTAACAACTACGCCGTTATTTATAAATAACTTATAACTTGTCGTTTTCTTCATCCAATCACTTTTCCGTTATGGGGGCCCACACAAGACTGCGCCGTCGTACGAATATTCCCCGACAGCAAGAATATTCCACGACCAACCGAATATTCACCGACCAAAAATAAATATTTTATAACCACTTGCTTATTTTGCAAAATTTGCACATTTCACCCATAACCAAAGTATTATATCAAATTAACCCCTTATTATTCACAGTAATATTTAGAGAAAATTTGATTTTATTCATTAATAAGTTGCGGTCTTACAACCTCCCCTCCTTATGAAATTTCATCCTCGAAATTGACGTACGTACCTGATGTTTTCAAAAAGGTGAGGATACCTCGCTTTCATTCTGATTCCAACTCCCAGGTCATTTCTTCAATAGCATTTTTCTCCACAAA